>CATIWC010000233.1:0-194321 GCA_948472305.1 Vicia faba
CACCTTGTGTCGAGCAACAACCTTCTTCGACACAATAAATTACACTTTCAACACACCACCTAGTTCATTGTGTCTAATATATATATATATATATATATATAATATATATATATATATATATATATATATATATATATATCATATATATATATATATATATATATATATATTCATCATAGCTCTTAGTCTTCTAAACACTTCGACATGCACACCTTTCGTCATGATGTCTCTAATCTGATTCTCAGTTCTGCAGTGTTCCAAGTTCATCTTCACCAAGTTCTATCGAAGGTAATGGAACCTCAACTCGATGTGCTTGCTTCGACCATGTGCTATTCGAATTCTTTGCCAGGTTGATAGCTGACATATTATCGATCTTCGTGGTAATTACTCCATGGTCCTTCCTGTTATCTCTTTGAACATGTTCACCATTCCATATTGCTAGACATGCACAAAGATAAGTAGCTATGTACTCTGCTTCGCACGATGATAATGCCACTACTGGTTCCTTCTCGAACTCCAAGCAATTGATGTACCACCTAGCATAAACACATATCCTGCTGTGGATTTTTTATCCTCAACATCACTACACCAACTTGAATCAATGTACCCCCACTAACTTGCATTCTTTTTCTTTATCAGCTATAGGAAATAAAATTTCATAGTCAAGAGTTCCTTTCAGATACCTCAGTATCCTCTTTGTCGCTGCTAGATGTGATACCTTTGACTTCTACATGAATCTACTTACCATACCTACACCTATATGCTAAGTCGGGCCTTGTGTGACAAAGGTACATTCGGGGCCCAATAATTCTTTTGTATTAAGTTAGGTCAACATCATCTTCTTCTAACTCTTTCGACAGTTGCAACCTTGGTTCAATAGGTGTTGTAGTCGAGTTGCATTCTTCCATCTCAAATCTCTTGAGAATTTCTCCTGCATATGTTCTTTGATGCATCAGCAATCTTCTACTACTCTTGTAGAATTTGATGCCAAGGAAATATGAAATGTCTCCCAGATCTGATATTTCGAATTCCTTGCTGAGATCACATTTGAAGTCTTTCTATCTCTTTCGCGTGTCTAGTTCTCTGAGGTCTGCTTGGGCCTACATCACCTCACTTATTCTTATCAAAATTCTCTTTCGAATTTAGTGGCCAATTTTTCACAAAAGATTCTCACTGAATCCTTGTTTACATTTTCAGTCCAATCTCATTCCTTAAGTTTATCTATGATCATGTCCCCTTCTGATCACAATGTGCTTGTTCACTGGGTGGAACAACTTGTAACCTCTTATCGAATGATATCCTACTAGGATTATTTGACTCGACTTGTCATCAAGTTTTCTTCTCAACTAATCTGGCACATGCCTATGTGCAATAGATCCAAATACCTTCAGATGAATCAAGCTAAGCTTCTCACCAGACCAACATTCTTCTGGCGTAATTCCTTCTAACTTCTTTGTCGGACATCTGTTCAGGATATATGTTGCAATCGACACAACTTCACCCCAAAACTCTTTAGGTAAATGCTTGTCTTTCAACATACTTCTCTCCATATTCATGATGGTTCGATTCTTTCTTTTTGCATTTTCATTTTGTTGTGGAGTGTAGGGTGGCACCACCACATGCATAATCATCTCTTTCTCACATAACATATCGAAGTCTTTCAACACATTCTCCACCATCCTCAGTTCTCAAAACTTTGAGCTTTCGACCATTTTTCCTTTCGACCATATATGATTTCGAGAATAGCCTTTGACTTGCTTCCTGCATCCTTGCTAAATTTATTCTTGTGTTGCTTCGCCTGCACGCATTCCCCACACACCTCATTTAGAATGTTGATTTCTGGCAATCCTGAAACCATATTTCTTCTTTTCAAATCTCCGATGTCTTTGATGTTTAGATGGCTAAGTCGATAATTCCATATCCATTCATCTTAGCTAGCTGGAGTTTCTATGAATTTGTACTCGATCACATTGTGTACCGTGGTTTTTGGTAAACAACTGTTGATCCTCTAAAAAGGAAAGCCCTTTTGGTTACTCGCAGGATCGATCAGATTGATCCCAGAACATATGCTATTTTTTGTGCTGGTTTGATGTAAAAGTTAATATTTAGGAAGAACACATGTTCGACCGGGGAGTTGGTGTTTATGGTTTTGGAAATCAAATAGAAATGCAGATAACATACAGGAAACGTAAACTTTGCAAAAGAAGATCAAAGCAATGTAAAGGATTTGGTTAATAAAAGGTGGTGTTTCCAACGTACATTCTCAATTAATGTTTCACACACAACGGGTACTTGAATAATATAATAGTGTTGAGTGATTAGTACAATAGATTGAACACACGGAAAATCTACACAAACTTCCTATCTTTATACTAAAAATATGTAACTGTCGAGGGGTTGCCTTGCTCTAGGATGAAGACAAGTGTCCTTTGCATGCCCTTCGACCTCTATCTTCCTGCCACGTCGCTTTCCCTTAACTGCTAGGCGAACTGCATTTCCCTCCCTTCTTCAAATTCAAATATCCTTTGCCTTTGATGTTGACACGAGGGTTGTTCTTCTAGTCGAAGGTCACAGGACCTTTTCAGTCGAAGGCTCGATGGCGATGTCTGGTCGAAGACCAATTTGTAACTCAGATATTTCTATAATTTTTTCCATGCGTCGAAGCATTTTCCAGCTTGGCTTCATTTGCTCTATATTTGGCCCATAAGGCCAATTTATCGTGGGTGTCAAATTTAAGAGCCAACAAGTTGCCCCCCAAGAATGTCTATTTCGACGTCGAGAGAAATAGTCATTCTTTGATAATCCTATTCGACACCTGCCTCTTTTTTGTCCACAAAGGCTTAAGGTGTAATTTTCGCCTTCCAACAGCTGCCACATTTAGAATCATCATTACTCTTTTCCCGAGATGTCATTTCAATCAGCTGTTACCATGCTGCCATGATGGCCATTACTCCTAGAACCTAAGTAAGCATGTCAAACGTTCTCCATCACCCGTACGGTAACTGCTTCACTTCTTACCATGCTGCCTCACTTTAGGCAGCGCTTTATGGAAGCGCTACTAAATATCAAGATAAAATTTTAAATTATAAATTATAAATATTAGACAGCGTTTTGAAATAAAGAGTTGCCTAAAGTTAAGAAAAAGCGCTTCCTAATCCTCACTTTAGTCAGCGCTTTATAAAAAGCGCTGCCTAAAGTTAATTAAAATTGAAATAAAAATAAATAAATTCTAGAAACGTTGCCTAAACTCAAAGCGCTGCTATAAGCCCAACAGTAGGAAGCGTTGTTATAGGCCCAAAGCACTGCTAAAGACTTATTTTAGAAACTGTTGCTATAGCCTAATAAGAAATTTGAGACAAAGCATTGCTAAAAGGCCTACGTTAGAAAGCGCTTTTAAGAAGCGCTGCTTAAGGTCATAAGCGCTGCTATAGGGCATACATCAGAAAACGCTTTTATTTAGAAATTGATGCTAAAGGTAATACATCAGAAGGAGCTTTATAAAAAGTGCTGCCTAAGGTCACTAATGTCTTATTTCTAAATTAAAAAAACTAAAACCCTAAAACACAGTTTTTGTTCTCATAACAGGAAGAATCTCTAACGATGCTTTGCAACTGATTTTGAACAGCTTTTTCAACGCGATTCTCCAACTATTATCCAACAACGGTTCTCCAACAACGCTCTGTTTTTTTTCAACGCAATTCTATTTTATTTTCTCCGCGATTCTGTTTTATTTTTCCCGATTCTGTAAGTTCTTCAACGCCATTCGGTTTTCTTCTCTGCAATTCTGCTTTTATATGCTTCATATTTTTCAGTTTCAATCCCTATAAAAAGTTTGTTAATGTTTGTGTTATATTCATATAACATAGGAAAACTGCTTTTTATTCTCATTATTTTGGTTTTAAATTTATTATCCATGTCATATTATGCATGCTGGAATTAGTGTAAGTGAAAACATGAACACATATTAGATAAACTAAAATCTGAACATGAACAAGAAAACTTCATGTGGATGATTTTTGCGACTATATGTTGGATATATTAGTCAATTTCACCTTAGAGAATGTCTTAAGCTAGTATATGTTAACATATTGAGAGAAGCTTGCTCGTCTCCAGAACTGTTGTTTGAAATGAGGGAGGCAGCTTGTGTTACCAGTCTATCATCACACAATTTCTCTAATTTGCTTTTGGACTATGTTGTTGACAAAAAAATTATGCTGAATGTTTTGTGTAAGTATATTGTTGTTGTTGATTGTGATACTGAGATTTTGAGGTAATAAAGTTTTAGTTGTTGCTACTCATATATAATGCATTGATAATGAATAGAATAATAGAATGAGGCATAAGAGGTTTCTCATGAAAATGCTCATATATAATGCATTGTGTTAGAGGCTGTGATACAGTGGGAGAACTGACTTGATTGTTTTGCGTTTGATTGCATATGTTACAGATAGCAAGAATCGCCACCTACTTTTCTTTCATCCAAAAGGAAAGGTTGAAAAGAACAGGAAAGACCTTTAGAGATGTTTTCTTGAGTTCGTGGGGTAGATTATGAAAAGGGAAGGTATTAACACCCTTTTCATCCGTAGTTATCTACGGGCTCTTAATTGCTTGCTAGATCACTTGCTTTTGTTTGAATGTGTGCTTGTGGTGTGGGTTTTGAAAGTATTTTGAAAATGTCTTTCTAATGGTTCTCGTTTCTATAAGAACGCGTACAAAATGTTGTTTCGAAAATAGTTCAAAGAGGTGTTTGTGGAATGTGTTTTTGAAAGATATTTTGAAAAGGTGTCTTCTTTGTAATGGCTCTCGTTTCTATAAGAACGCGTGCAAAGTGTTTGTATTTTGAAAATGTTTCAAATGAGTGTGTTGGTGTATAAAATGTTTTTGTTGTGAGCAAGCGAGCAACTAGGAGCGAATCTACCTACTCAAAAGGTCTTAAATGTTATTTTCTTCCTCCTTTAGATGTTGCTATCTTACCATTGATTGATAATAAGCCCCACGTTGGATGTGAAGGGACAAGCATAGGACGTTTTATATAGTCATAGAAGGCAACCTACGGGATGTTTTAGCAATATCATTTAGGGACTAGATCATTTACCGAAGGCAACATTGAGGGACTACGATCTTTTATCGAAGGTCTTTGCTAAAACGCCCATGTTCGAGGAACATGACTATTTTTTCGGATAGGCAACAAGTGAGATTAGCCTAAGGGGTGCATGTGTGCAAAGTGTGTTTTATTGCATGCATTCAGTGTTGATTAGGGTTATCTATTTGTCGATTTCATGTCTTGCCATACACACCCTAATTACTAACAATATATGAAAGCAATAAAAGGGCGGAAAAGTAAAGTCCTACACTATTACATCATTAAGGGGACGGGGTGTACAAATTTACAAATGGGGATTGCAAGAAATTAAAAGTCCTAATTATCTATTACAACCATATTGAAATGAAATACAAGAAATGTAAAATGGACTTGTTTTGTTTAAGTAAAGAAATAAGTTTACTTAAAAAAATATTTTGATCTTTTTGCTCTCAAAGAAATAAAATAAAACATGTGAATATGAAATATTTTTGGTGTTTTTGGTTATTAAAAGCCAAAGTAAGATAAATAATAGAAAAAGGAGTCAGAATCAGCACATTGCTGAAATGAGAAGGAACAGAAGTTCTGACTCTGATACGCTGCAAGAGAGAAAATGTTAGTAGGGAAGTGGAGGGTCAGAAGTTCTGGGCCTGGGTACACCAAGTTCTGAGGTTGCTGGGAATAAAGGAAAACCTAGAAGTTATGATTGTTGAAGGGGTTCAGAAGCTATAGTGTAGCTGGGAATCTCGAAGTTCATACATCACTGGCAAGTCAAAAGTTCTGGCTATTTGAGAGAGTGAGGTGATAATGCTGTTGGGGGGAGGATATCTAGAAGTTATGATCTAGGAGTACCGTCTGACAGATAAATGGGTAAAAATATCAATAAATAAACCTAAAAAGATGCTTTCGGGGCTAGAACCCAGGACCCTTAGCTCTATTGTCTCATGCATACACACTGTCTACCACCGGGGTGGCTGTACATCTGGTATTAGAAGCAAAAGCATAAACATGTATTACAAAGTAGACTCTGATGATAAACTCCACCTCTTTCTTCATGCCAATCAGAACATCTGAAACTTGGTCATTTCTCAACAGAACAGAAAACACAGACATAACAATTATGGTAGGTTTCCATCATGGTTTCAGGAACATAAAAAATGTCAAGACTATAAATCAGAAACAAGTATGTATCTGCTAAACCTAGTTTCCTTAAGTTCTGAACTGATGTTATCTCTACTTAGGTAGACAAATACATAAAACATCAGAATACGTACAGCATCAGAGTCAATATATCTACATTATACTTTGAACATGCAAATCTAACAATGCCTAAATAATATGATGAGAGTCTGCAAAAGCTTACCTTACAGCTGGAAAAGGTCCTGTGAACTGGAGCCCGGTTTTGACTGCTTATAATGTTCTGATCAGCGTCCTCACGTGCTCAACAGACGGGACCTTTAACTTGGGTTATGAATGGTGTATGGATGATTTGGTCAAGAAACACTTGAGGGAAATTGTAGTTTGAATGCAAGAATAAAAAACTAACAAGTTTTGTATTTGTGTTTGCAATTTCGGATTCCTAGAATTTTTAGCAAGATTTCAAAGCTTTTTCTTTTCAAATTTTTGACCGGCCCCCTTCACAGTTGAAAATGAAGTTCAATTTATAGGCAAGAATTTTGTAGCTTGGAGAAGTCAAAAGTGCCAACATCATGCTAGCGCGCTGGCTTGTTCTTGAAGCAAGATAAATAAGTATGGTGGTTAGCAGCTTTTAGTCGTGCCTAAGCTAGATTTTTAAGCATGAATTAAGGAAAAGTACCCTCAAAAGCAAAAGCAAAGCATGGGCCCAACATACTCTTGTACAAAAGTTTGCTTTTTCAAGGACAACAATGTACTTCTATGTCACACATGGGGAAATCCTTTGGATAAAAACTCAAAAGTGGTTGTGAGCATTAAATGATGATGAAATTTATCAAACCAGAAATCCTACAATGTGAGATTATGCATCATAACTTAATTATAGGTTAGAAGTTCAACATCAGCGTAACTTAGAACCAACATCCAACTTTTGATCCTTTAATATATTTGCTCCAATGTTCTGAGCGAGTTCTCAGGCTTTCCAGAAAGCTTATGACATTCTTTGTAAGCCCTCTTTGAATTAATCTTGCAACTTCTAACTGAACCTACATGAAAACAGGCCCAGAAGTTGTGAACAAAATATGATTTGAAAACGCTCATAATTTACTAAGTGTTTAAGTTTCAGGGACGTGACTTTGAGGATGTGTAACTTGAAATCCCAACATTTCTAGAAGAAGTTTTGTTCTGCGGTGTTTTAGGCCTCATTGAGATCTAAAACTCTTGAGTTAGAAGTTCTTCCAGAATTAGCTTGCATCATGGTGATAACTGGCCAGAAGTTATGAGCTTGTCATATTTCTTAAACACTTAGAAAAATTCTAAGTGTTTAGAATTTTGACTTTTCCAAAGTAATTTTGACTTTTTAATTTTCTTGATGAAACAAACTTCATATTTCAATATGTCTTGATGAAATATGACTCTTGAAACTTGACTTTGATCCAAAAGTCAAAGTTTGACTTTTCAGTATGTAAATGACCATTTTGCTCTTGTGAATGACTTTCTTGGAAAATTTATAATTCAAGGCTTGGAATTAGATGGAAGCAAACCTGAGGGTCCAGGGTGTTCCTTTGAGAAATGAGAGGGTAAATTTTGGGGTATAACAGTTGCCCCTGTTCAATCTTCTTACGCTTGAAGAGTTAGATTGGTAAATCTGCCATTCGTGACTTGAAGGCGGAAGATGATTGAACACTAGAGTGCCCAGAAATTTGCACTTGATGATGTCATGGTTGACTATGTAGGGAATGGGCTTAAAATATGCCATCCGAAGGTGATTATTGATGGAAACTAGACTAAGTCTAAACTTGACTTTAATTGGAAAAGAATCCGAATAAATCTTGGAGTGATTTATCGGAACCAGGAGAAATGTCTACCAGAAAGAATCAGGATAAACCATTGAGAGATTTAAACTGAAACAGTAGAGGTCTGGAGAAGAATCAAAATAAATCTTGACACGACTTATCTGAACCAGATAATATGGTTGCGGGAAAGAATCAGGATAAACCGTTGAGAGATTTAACTGAACCAATAGTGGTCTGGAGAAGAATTAGAATAAATCTTGGAGCGACTTATCTGAACCAGAGAAGATGTATGTGGGAAAGAATCAGGATAAACTGTTGAGAGATTTAAACTAAACCAGCAGTGGTCTAGAGAAGAATCAGAATAAATCTTGTTGTGACTTATCTGAACCAGAGAAGATGTTCGTGGGAAAGCATCAGGATAAACCGTTGAGAGATTTAAATTGAACCAGCAGTGGTCTGGAGAAGAATCAGAATAAATCTTGGAGCGACTTATCTGAACCAGAGAAGATGTCCGCGGGAAAGAATCAGGATAAACCATTGAGAGATTTAAACTGAACCAGCAGTGGTCTAGAGGAAGTATCTGTCATATAGATAGTTACCCCGTCTTGATTCTGGAATCTACAATTGATTTGTTCATAGATATTTGCCTAGTCTTGTTGGAAATAACTTTCTGTTGGTTTGATCTTTCCTAAAAAAGGTGAAGGATTAGTTGTATGTAATGCTATGATGTATGAAATGCATAGTGCAATGAGATTGTGATATATGCATTTGTGTCAGTGATGCTTATGATGTATGGATGCGATGTACACGCATGTAAGCTGTTCTACTGCTATGTTGTTCGGATTAGGGAAAATAAATCCTTGGCTGTTGTTGAGGATGAGGAGTGTAAGTCTTCATGTTCTGTTTGAAGTTATAGTGTTGATGGATGGGTTTCCATAACCCGAGAAATAAACTCTGAGGGGAAGAGAAACGTTGTGTACTGCTTGTAGGCCATATGAAATCCTGCTGAGAAATCCTAAGAAATTGAATGACTTTTGCTGGGGAATCTTTGAGGTGGCAACTGGAAGTTTCGCCCCCTCAGGGATATGAAGGTAAAAGGAACCAACAAGCTACATGCTGGCGATATGACGAAGATCCTGTAGCGAGATGTTTGTGCTTCTGCCTCTGCTGGAGAAAGTACTTGCGAAGATTTCTTGGAATGGCCCATAGATGTTGTCCTATTTCTCAAAGTTATTAGTAATTGTATTTTTGGTTTAGTTTTCTTTTTTACGAATTCATTTATGAACATTAATTACATTTAAATGCATATGCTCAAAAATAAATGCTGGACGTTTTCGTAAACAAAACAAGAACATTAGAAGAAGAAACAAATAGTTTTGTACTTTCAAAGGAGTATCTTTGTATTAACTTGAATAAGTGTTTGTACAAAGAGACGAACATCCTAGTAAGAGAATGTCGTCGTAAAAAATGAAAATTGATACAAAGAAAAGAGTAGCTATGTGACATAATCCCATGGGGTTTCCATTCAGCTATAGCCTTCATGTCTCCGAGTGTCTCGTCTATTTGTTGCTTTGTACGAAGCTGATTGGATTGATTAATACCGTTTGAGTTTAACGATTGATGATGAAGATTAGTTATAGGGTAATCTAACGGGACATAGTCATACGCTTTGAATCCATAACTTTTTCCTGGACCACCCTTTCGGGTTTTCAGTCCACCGGGATACCCTTTTTTGCCCAAGCCGCCCTTTCAGGTTTTTAGCTTGCCGGGTGTACAGATTTTTTGTATTTCATCCCTAATTTTTCCCGAACCCCTTTGGTTCACCGAGATGCCCTAATTTTTGCCTAGTCCAGTCGACCTAACGGGTCTTTGTTTATGTGTAGTATCTTTTAACTATGTCCGCGTTTACAAGGTGTGGAAGATCCTCACCGTCCATAGTGGTTAAGATCATTGTCCCACCAGAAAATATGCTCTTGATCACAAATGTTCCTTCGTATGTAGGAGTACATTTCCCCCTGGGATCACCTTGTGGCAATATGATACGCTTGATTACCAAGTCACCAACCCGATATACCTGACGTCTGACCTTCTTGTTAAAAGATTTGATCATACGTTTTTGGTACATCTGGCCATGACAGACAGCCATAAGCCTCTTCTCATCAATCAAGTTTAGCTGGTCAAGTCGAGTTTGAATCCATTCATCTTCATTCATCCATGCATCTTTTATGATTCTCAGAGAAGGTATTTGGACTTCAATTGGTACAACAACTTCCATGTCGTATACCAAGGAGGAGGGATTTGCCCCTGTTGATGTGCACACTGTGGTACAGTAACCGTGGAGAGCGAATGGTAACATATCATGCCAGTCCTTGTAGGTTACTGTCATTTTTTTTATGATCTTCTTGATGTTTTTATTAGCGGCTTCTACAACGCCATTCATCTTTGGTCGGTAAGGAGAAGAGTTATAATGCTGGATCTTGAATTGCGCACACAGTACAGTGATCATAGTATTGTTGAGATTTGTACCATTATCTGTGATGATTCTTTCTAGAATACCGTATCAACAGATAAGATTCTGCTTGATGAATTGGGACACAACATTCTTGGTGACAGAAGCGAAGCATGCTGCCTCAACCCACTATGTGAAGTAGTCAATGGCGACTGGGATGAAATAGTGTCCATTAGAAGCTGTAGGTTTGACTTATCTAATCATGTCGATGCCCCACATCGCGAATGGCCAAGGAGTAGTTAGGATGTTTAGAGGAACTGGAGGCACATGTACTTTGTCAGCATAGATCTGACAGTTGTGATAGGTTCGTGAATGTTGATGACAATCTGCTTCCATGGTAGACTAGTAGTACCCTGCCTGTAGGATTTATCCATCGTGTGCCCACTAGAATGGGTGCCAAAAGTGCCTTCATATAGATCATCCATGATCTTGTCTACCTCACTCTTGTCTACGAAACGAAGTAAAGTAGAGTCATGGTTGCGCTTGTAGAGAATGCCATTACTGAGGAAGAACTTAACAAAGAATCTTCTCAAGAATTTCTTGTCGTTGACTGAAGCTCCTTTCGGATACTCTTGGGCCTCGAGATATATCTTAATTTCATGGAACCAAGGCTTGTCCACTACTTCATCAGTATCAACCTCGTGACAGTAAGTTGGTTCGTCCATTCTCTCGATGGTGATCTGAGGAGCCTCATTATGCCATCTGACTTTGAACATGGATGACATAGTTGCCAGCGCGTCTGCTAGTTGATTTTCCTCTCGTGGAAAATGTTCAAAGGTAATTTCTTCAAAATGCGGGATCAATGTCAACACATGTTCTTTGTAGGGGATGAGATTATGGTGCCTCGTGTCCCATTCTACTTTGATCTGACTGATGACTAAGGCTGAATCTCCAAATACACTTAAGGACTTGATTCCCAAATCTATGGCAGCTTTGAGACCCAGAATACACGCTTCGTATTCTGCCATGTTTTTGGTACAGTTGAAACAAAACCTAACGGTGAAGGGAGTATGACATCCTTCAGGAGATATGATCACGACGCCTATACCATTTCCGAGTGTGTTTAAAGCTCCGTCAAAAACCAAGGTCCATCGGGATCCTTGTTCAGGTCTGTCATATGGTTTTAGTTCTTCACAATCTCTTACCAACATGATGTCTTCATCTGGGAACTCAAACTTCATGGATTGATAGTCATCCACAACCTAATGAGCAAGGTGATCGGCTAATACACTTGCCTTTATGGATTTCTGGGTAGTGTATTGAATATCATATTCGGTCAGGACCATCTGCCATCTTGCTATTCTCCCAGAGAGGGCGGGCTTCTCAAATATGTATTTAATTGGATCCATCTTGGATATAAATAAAATAGTATGGGTCCACATATACTGTCTTAGCCGGCGAGCAGCCCATTTCAGAGCGCAACAAGTTTTCTCAAGAAGTGAATATCTGGTTTCACAGTCGGTAAACTTTTTGCTCAAGTAGTGTATTGCATGCTCTTTTCGGCAAGACTCGTCATGCTGCCCCAGAATGCAACCTATTGAATTTTCCAAGACAATTAGATACATGATCAAAGGTCTTCCCTTGACTGGCGGAATCAAAACGAGAGGCTCTTGAAGATAATCTTTGATCTTGTCGAAGACAGCCTGGCAGTCGTCGTTCCATTCCACCACTTGATCTTTCTTCAATAATTTGAAGATTGGTTCACAAGTAGCGGTTAGATGGGAAATGAACTGGGCGATATAGTTCAACCGTCCTAAGAACCCCCTAACTTCCTTCTCAGTGCAAGGAGTGGGCATTTCCTATATTGCTTTTACCTTTGCAGGGTCCACTTTGATACCTTTGTCGCTGACAACAAAACCTAAGAGTTTACCGGACCTTACTTCAAAAGTGCATTTATTTGTATTCAGCCTTAGCTTATATTTCTTCAGTCTTTTAAACAGTTTCTGCATATGGTCCATATGCTCCTCTTCAGTTTGATATCTGGCTATCATGTCATCCACATTGACCTTTATTTCGTGATGGATCATGTCATTAAATAGAGCTACCGTGGCACACTGATAGGTTGCCCCAGTGTTCTTCAACCCGAATGGCATAACCTTGTAACAGAATGTACCCCACTGTGTGACGAAGGTCATTTTTTCCATGCCCTCAGGTGCCATTTTGATCTGGTTGTATCCGGAGAAACCGTCCATGAAAGAAAATACTTTATGTTGTGTAGTGTTGTCAACCAAAATGTCGATGTGGGGAAGCGGGTGATGACACACAAATATGTGATATTTCTGGCTTGATATACACCAAATATTTCTCATACTTTAGTTTAAATTAAATTATTTTATAAGTATTATGCAGGTATTTTTCTATTTTTGCAGATATGCACTGAGCCGAACACTTTTGAAGAAATGAAGAAAAAAGGGTGCAAAAAGTAGTAAAAGAGCCCAAGAAGAAGAAAACAGCCCAAAAGCCCACTACAAGTGTGAGCACGTGGCCCACATGCAACCAAGCCCTGACGACCGTCAAGAGGACGTGACGAACGTCACGCTCCATGAAGACCAAGTGACTATCGTCACTTGC
Source organism: Vicia faba (assembly GCA_948472305.1). Lineage (NCBI taxonomy): Eukaryota > Viridiplantae > Streptophyta > Magnoliopsida > Fabales > Fabaceae > Vicia > Vicia faba. The sequence goes on from CATIWC010000233.1 coordinate 13,091, forward strand.
GTGTGACGAACGTCACAGCCTATCACCCCACGTTCTCCTCATCCAACGGACAGAAACACGTTCAAAGCACAATCCAACGAGTTCCTACATTCTCTGACCCACTAAGTCAAAAGAGCAACGAACGTGACAATTAAATGGCCTATTATTTCTGAAGAAAGGAAGTAAACCGTTCTACATTTTCGAAAGCAAGGAATCAAGCAAGCACTATAAATAGAGCCTGAGACCACAATAGAAAGGGTTCTGCTTTTTGGCGAGAAAGTTTAGAGATTTTACTAAGCAGATATTATTTTCAGCAGAATATTATTTTCAGCATTATTTTCTTTTCAGCATTATTTTCTTTTCCCAGTTATTTCTTTCCAGCATTATTTCTTTCCAGCATTATTCTTTCAGCATTATTTTCTTCTGTACCGTTAAATATATCCTCTGATCGAAGCAAAGCCTACAATTTGTGCAGTAGTGCTTCTATCTTCAGAGTTATAACCAGGTTTATGCTTACAAATTCTTATTGCTTATTAATTAATATAATTATGTTTATTTGTGTTTGGCCTTTATATTATTCTGCAATTTGGTTTAATATTATGTCAGGCTAGAAATCCTATACTGGTATGTAAAGTCAATCAACCGAGGGAACGAGTAACTTAGTCGGGACTATTTTTACTACGAAACTTTCTTTTCTGGCCTAAGTTACTATTTTTCAAATCATTAAATTGTTTTGTTACAGAAGTAAAAAACAGATAGAGGTTAGGGTCAACAAAGCGGAAGTTTGAGATCTTTTAACTGGACAGTAGTAATTAGGCATTGGCTTAAAATATAGCAGAAGCACTTTAAAGTTAATTAAGATTTTGTTTAGTTTCCAAAAAGTGTTTTTAACTCGTGCGGGATGGCGGAAGCGTACATTAGGACTTAACTGCATAGCATAGATCAACAAAACGACAGTGTGAGACGAGGGTTTTTAAACTAGATAGGTTTTACTGAAAACTGTTTTGAAAATATAAAGACGCCCGACAGGTCGCTAGTTCCCGAGGTAAGACTGTTGCATACTGGTAATTTAGCTCATTGATTATTAAAATACAACTTAATTTAGTGATTAGTTTCCCTACAACCCAAGTCAAATACTCATTAGCTTTAGCTTTACATAGTAACAATAGAAAACGGTAGATCGATTCATCAGTCTCTGTGGTTCGATATCTTTTAAAACTACTCGACAAGACTGTGCACTTGCAGTCCGAATCATTGGATACATAAGTACAAATCCCACGATCAAGTTTTTGGCGCCGTTGCCGGGGACTGATTTAAGTCGATATCGCTACTCTTTTGTTATGCAGTAGAGACTAGAGCAAAAACTTCTCTCTTTCTTTTCTATCTCTATTTATTTTCTTTTCTTTTCTAATTTTGTATGCCAAACACTCGTTCGCAAGACGAGCCATTATACATACAAATCAACGATATCGAGCGTTTTCTCAGACTTAGACGCCGCATTCAGGAGTACCATCTCTTGCATAACACTCAACCTTGTCAATCACTCGAACCTCCTATTTCTCCACCAACTGAAGAAATGGCTGCAAATCCTGCTCCGCGCCCACTCAAATTCTATGCCATACCCTCACAAGATGAACCACATAACAACATTGCTGCCCCTCCGATCGAGGCTAACAACTTTGAACTTAAACCCTCTTTGTTATTTGTTGTGCAACAAAACCAGTTCTCTGGTGGGTCGATGGAAGACCCTAATCTTCATCTATCATTATTTCTACAGTACGCAGATACAATTAAGAACAATGGGGTCAGTCAAGAAGAAATAAGACTTCGTCTCTTCCCTTTCTCTCTAAGAGACAGAGCAAGAGCTTGGCTCCAATCTCTACCCGCAAACTCAGTCACTACATGGGATGAGCTGAAGAAAGTTTTTCTTGCGAGATATTTTCCACCAAGCAAAACAGCTATGCTAAGATCTCAGATAAGTGATTTTAGACAAAAGGAGAACGAATCCCTTTTCGATGCTTGGGAAAGATACAAAGATCTGATGAGACTATGCCCACATCATGGCCTGGAAGAATGGTTGATTATCCACACCTTCTATAATGGTCTCCTCTACAATATAAGATTAATAATATACGCTGCTGCAGGTGGTGCATTTATGGACAAATCCTACACCGCTGCCTATGCTCTAATTGAAAGTATGGCCCAAAACCACTATCAGTGGGGAAGTGAAAGAGGACACGCAGACAAAGGTACTACAGAGAAAGCACCGACAAAAGGAGGAATGTATGAGATAAGCGACCTAGACAGTGTCCATGCTAACGTAGATTCCCTCACCCTAAAGATTGATAATTTAACCGCAATACCTCCAGCCACCGTGGCTGCTATAACTCCCAATTGCGAAATATGCGGAGTACTTGGACATCTAGTCACGGAATGTAAGATCTTGGCAGGAACTCCAGCTGACCAAGTGAATTATGCTCAAGGAAACCCTTACTCAAACACGTACAACCCTGGATGGAAAAATCACCCAAATTTCTCATATAAAAACCCCAATGCGTTGTATGCTCCAAACCAAGCACCTGCCGTACCACCTGGATATCAGAAAGCTCTTGCAAATGCTCCTAGTGCACCAAAAAAATCAAACTTAGAACTGATGATGGAGAACTTCATAGCTACTCAAGCGCAAACAAATAAGGACGTCCAAAATCAGAACATACACACTAATGAGCAGATAAAACAATTAGCAAACAAAATAGATGCTTTGGCCACCCACAATAAAATGTTAGAAACCCAAATATCTCAAGTGGCTCAACAACAAGCACCTACAGCCGCACCGGCTGATACGTTTCCTGGTCAACCACAACCTAACCCAAAGGGGCATGCTCATGCCATCATATTAAGGAGTGGAACCGAGTTAGATGGACCGCCAGACCCAAGACTATCAAATCAAAGTATGTATCAAAAGGCTGAAACGTCAACTAAGAAGGAGAATCAACCAGAGAAACCAGAGGTAGACGAAGAAGATAAAGGAGGAGAGGCCAAAGAAAAAGAAAAACCTTATGTGCCTCCACCGCCTTATAAACCCCAAATCCCTTTTCCTGGTAGATTAGCCAAACCCAAGAACGTAGGGCAATTTAAAAAATTCGTAGAACTTTTGAAACAACTCAATATAACAATTCCTTTCACAGAAGCTATAACTCAAATGCCCTCCTATGCCAAATTCCTCAAGGAAATCTTATCTAACAAGAAAAAGCTAGAAGATAACGAAACGGTAACACTTACAACAGAATGTAGCGCGATTATCCAGAACAAGATGCCTCCTAAGCTGAAAGACCCCGAAAGTTTCTCTATACCATGTCATATAGGTAAGTTTGTCATAGACAAAGCCCTATGTGATCTAGGAGCTAGTATTAGCGTTATGCCTCTATCCATATGCAACAAACTGGAAATGGGGGAACTAAGACAGACAAAGATGTTAGTTCAATTAGCAGATCGCTCCATCAAATACCCAGTAGGAATCTTAGAAAATGTTCCCATACGAATAGGTCAATTCTACATCCCTACAGATTTCATAATCATGGATATAAGAGAAGACGAAAGCACACCCATCATCTTAGGAAGACCATTCTTAGCCACAGCTGGAGCTATCATAGATGTAAAAAAGGGCAAACTAACCTTCGAAGTAGGTGAAGAGAAAGTCAAATTTTATTCTAACACAATTCTTACAAGTGCCCGCCATAGATGACACATGTTATCTGGTGGACATCGTGGACGAATGCGTAAGAGAAATTGAATGGGAACCAATAACTTGTTCCGAAACCATGAAGATTCCCACACCTCTTATATTCGAAGATAACGAATGGTGTCCTGAATAGCGAGACGACAATCTGAGTGAATGCTTAGCTCTGACACCCGATCACATGCCTTGTCCAAGAAAACCGGCATTGGATCTTAAGCCATTACCTAAGACCCTTAGATATGAATTCCTTGACACCGAGTTAAAGCGACCTGTAATTGTCAACGCGGACTTAGGACAACAAGAAACAGACAAATTATTACAAGTCTTAAGAAAATATCCCTCCGCCTTAGGATACAACATTACAGATCTCAAAGGAATAAGCCCTTCCATATGCATGCATCGTATTATGCTGGAGAACGACTGCAAATCTTCTAGAGAACATCAAAGAATAATTAACCCAATATGGAGCACCGTAGTTAAAGATGAAGTTAAAAAACTTTTGAACGCTAGAATCATATACCCCATCTCCGATAGTCAATGGGTAAGCCCAGTCCACTGTGTACTAAAGAAAGGTGGTATAACGGTAACAACAAACAAAGCAGGCGAAGCTGTAGCGGAACAAACTATAAGTGGAGCTAGAATGTGTATTGACTATAGGAAGCTAAACAAGGCCACTCGAAAGGACCATTTCCATCTACCATTCATTGATCAAATGCTTGAACGATTAGCTAAGCACTCACATTACTGTTATCTAGACGGTTACTCCGGATTCATTCAAATCCCTATTCACCCCGATGACCAAGAGAAAACAACATTCACATGTCCTTATGGAACTTTCGCCTACCGACGAATGTCGTTTGAATTATGCAATGCTCCCGCCACGTTTCAGAGATGCATGATGGCAATATTTGCTGATTTCATAGACAACATTATGGAAGTCTTTATGGACGACTTCTCTGTATGTGGAGAGAGTTTTGAAGATTGTCTGGTGAATTTGGAGAAAGTTTTGGAGAGATGCGTAAAAGTTAACCTCGTTCTGAATTAGGAAAAGTGCCACTTCATGGTCAAACAAGGAATCGTACTAGGACACATTGTGTACGAAAAGGGGATTGAAGTCGATAAAGCTAAGATCGAATTCATAGAAAACTTGCAACCCCCTAAAACAGTAAGAGAAATACGCAGTTTCTTAGGACACGCCGGTTTCTACCGACGATTCATCAAAGATTTCTGGCAAATATCAAAACCTCTAACCACCCTCCTTATGAAAGACGTTGAATTTGATTTTGATGACAAATGCCTAAAAGCATTTAACCAACTTAAAACAGCTCTTGTATGCGCACCAATCATGCAACCACCCGATTGGAGACTTCCATTTGAAATCATGTGTGATGCAAGTGATTACGCCGTAGGTGCAGTCCTGGGATAACGAAGAGATAAGAAGCTTCATGCGATATATTATGCTAGTAGAACCTTGGACCCTGCACAGATGAATTATGCAACAACAGAAAAAGAAATTTTAGTCGTAGTCTTCGCACTAGACAAATTTCGCTCCTACCTCGTAGGTGCAAAAATAATCATCTATACAGACCACACAGCTATTAGAAATCTCTTAACCAAGCAAGACTCAAAGCCGAGACTTTTGAGATGGATTCTGCTTCTCCAAGAGTTCGATCTAGAAATTAAAGACAAAAAAGGTAACGAAAACGTGGTAGCCGATCATTTATCTCGAATGAAACAGCTGACACCAGAAGAAGTACCTATTAACGATGACTTCCCGTATGAACGTCTGATGGCTCAAATGGACTTGGGTGAAGCCAGAAAAGAACCGCCTGAATCAAATCCAAATCAACTGCTCTTAGGACTTGACACACAAGCTGCTAACAACGATTCACGAGAACCACAAGACCAAATAAATAACCATATACAAGAAGCCGTGGTCTCTATCCAAACCATAACATGGTATGCGGACATAGAAAATTACTTAGCTGCCAAAATCCTACCCCCTGATATGACTTATCAACAGAAGAAGAAATTCTTTCACGATTTGAAACATTACTTCTGGGATGAACCTTTACTATTCAAGAGGAGTGCAGACGGTATTTTCCGAAGATGCGTCCCGGAAAACGAAATAGAAAGCATTATTTCTCATTGTCATGATGCCCCTTACGGAGGTCATGCAAACACATCAAAGACATGTGCCAAAATTTTGTAGTCTGGATTCTACTGGCCAAATTTGTGGAAAGATGTGCACATAGCCATCCTAAACTGCGACCGATGCCAATGCACCGGAAATATATCCAGACGCGATGAGATGCCTCAGACTGGCATCCTACAAGTGGAAGTCTTTGATGTATGGGGAATCGACTTCATGGGACCATTTCCATCCTCCTTAGGAAACAAATATATACTCGTGGCTGTAGATTACATTTCAAAATGGATTGAAGCAATAGCTTCTCCAACAAACGATACTAGAGTCATGATTAAACTCTTCAAAACCATTATATTCCCAAGGTTTGGTGTACCCAAACAAGTTATTAGCGACGGTGGCTCCCACTTCATATCACGAATCTTTGATAAACTCCTAACCAAATATGGGGTGAGGCACCGCGTCGCAACACCATACCACCCCCAAACAAGCGGACAGGTGGAAGTCTCAAATCGAGAAATAAAACAAATACTAGAAAAAACTGTTGCCACTTCAAGAAAGGATTGGTCAGCTAAGTTACCTGACGCATTATGGGCCTATAGAACGGCATTCAAGACACCGATAGGTACAACACCCTTTAAACTCATATATGGAAAATCATGCCACCTGCCAGTAGAAATTGAACACAAAGCCTACTGGGCGATTAAAACTTTAAACCTAAGCTACACCGCGGCAGAAGAGAAAAGGATCCTCGACATAAATGAATTAGAAGAACTAAGATTAGACGCATATGAAAATGCAAGGATCTACAAAGAAAGGACGAAAAAATGGCATGACAAACGTATCTCAAGGAAAGAATTCAATGAAGGAGATGTCGTACTCCTATTCAACTCTCGTCTGAAATTGTTCCCAGGAAAACTCCGTTCATGATGGTCTGGACCATTCGAAGTAACCAAAGTTTTCCCCAGTGGTGCCATAGCAATCAAAGGAAAATCCATGAATCCATTCTTAGTGAACGGCCAACGCCTAAAGCATTATTACAGCGTCGAAAATAAGGATTACACCGCGAGCTTAACGCTATTAGATCTACCGCACCAATTTGAAAACTAATTCACGTCTAACAACAAATGTCAAGCTAACGACATTAAACAAGCGCTGTGTGGGAGGCAACCCACAATTTTTTATTTTATCTCTCAAATATCTTTATCTTTTATTTTTATTTCTATTTTTTTATTTCTGCATTCTGATTTTTACTTTCCGATTTTTTTCCTTTTTCTTTCTTTCTCCCCCAACATATTTTACTTATTTGCATTTTTCTTTTCCAAATTTTAGTACAGATTCACAGGAACCTACAAGCTAAAATTCATGGATACTATCATTTTTGCCTCGGAGACTCAGCAGAGACGATATGAGATTCTGGCTCAGCGCCAGATGAGTATGACCACGTATGTGCATGATCCCACCTTGACAGCCTTAGGAATCAGGGAAAGTGTCTATTTCATGTTTAACCAGATAGGATGGGAGGGGTTCCTAGCCCACAAACACCTACACACCAACGCCTCACCTTGGAGTTCTTGAGCTCCCTCATCTATAAACCCACACAAGGCTTAGGGCATAGTAGAGGTCAGATGTCCTTTAGATTGTTCGGTTTCACCCACCAGTTTACAGTTCGCAGTCTAGCTCAGCTGCTAGGATTCCCTAGCTTTTTAGACGCCCACATAGAAACCCAGGCGAATGAGTACCTCAACTTTGAGCTTAATCACTTTTGGAGAGACATAGCGGGCCAATATCCCGAGGACCCCGACCACCTTGACGCCACCGAGATTCATAACCCTGCTATTAGGTATTTCCATCACATTTTAGCTTTCACATTTTTTGGAAAACCTATTAATCAACTCTCGGTCTCTAGGGATGAGTTGTTCATCATTTACTGTGCTTTTCAGACCAGACCAGTCATTGGCGCATCATTTATGATCGCCAACATGTCAGCTATAGCTCAGTGTACCCATGGCCCCATCTGTGTCGGCGGGCTAGTCACTATGATAGCCGAGGTCCTATCCCTACGGTCATCTCTGTCGCGCCTTACACCGTACGCCATATATTATACCATGGACATCCCTTTTTGCTTTAACATTTCTTTGATTGGTAACCTCAGCCCACCTCACTTTCAGCTGCTTGTCCAACGTAACCCTGTTTATTGCTTCAAATTGCCTAGCCCCGAGCATACCAGTGTCTATACCAAGACAAATTGGCTATATCCCCTAGAGAAAACAGACAAACACGACCCTGAGAGGGAGGAGAGCGACCCATCTACACCTACAGGTTACCACGATTATACACCTTTAGATTATCCTACACTACCCCTTGTTCCTACAGCTAATGACATACCCATGCCTGATCATGCACATACGATCAAGACTCTGCAGACATATGTTACCACACTCCACGGAGAGCTCGACACTGTTAAAGAAAATGTCAGCACACTTCGGCGTGACTTCTTTCATTTCATGGACGTAGTCACGGGGCAGTTTGACCACATTTATCAACATCTGCACGCTTCTGCACCACCTCCCGGAGGCCCTCATGCTTGATAGTTTTTCTGTACCGCCCAGTGAGGACACTGTTTGTTCTTAGTATGGGGGGGGGGGGGGGTTTCATTGTTTTTAATTATTATTCTCAAACTCATTATGGTTTTAATTATTTTCGAATAATATATTACTTTTCGGTCCTAAAATTTTATTCATATCCATTTTATTTATTTCTATTTACAAAGTATGCATTCATTTTTTGCAATTTCCGTTATTATTTTCATTTGTTCTTAATTTCTATTATTATTATTATCATGTTTTATTTCTGTTACTATTTTTATTTGCTTCTTATATCATTCTTACAACTATACAATATGCTACTAATCCCTTGCAATACACTTCTCAAAATTGAAATTAATTAATTACTTTAGTGGAGCACGCGTTCAAAGCAGTCAAAGAGACCAACATGACCTGACCCTGACGAACGTCAGAGTGCGTGTGACGAACGTCAGGGAGTATCTTTGACTCTGACGAGCATCAGAGAGAACGTGACGGGCGGCAGGCATTGACCCCCACGCTTTCCAAAACCGTGACCATTGAACAACATTGATGCACGAAAAATTTGTCTTAAAATCCCACCACCCCATTTACTCCACTCACCCATAACTTCCATAACCTCCCAAATTTCAAAATTCTCCCATAAACACCATTAAATTTCTTACTCCACAAAGCCATCTATATAAACCCTCCCCTTCCATCCTTAGTTTCATCACTACCACTCCCTTTCCATCTCTCTACCACTTATACATTTTTTTTTCTATCAAGTTCAATACTCATGGCCAACCAACCCCAACCCGACATGCGACATCTCGTGCTCCGACAAGGAGAAGCCGGTGAGCTTCAAAAACAGAGGTACATAAAATTCCATCACCGAGGGCTAACATCAACACGGTTCATCGACAACACTTGCTTGCAAGAATTAGGCCTGCTACCTCATATGGAAGGCTTGCTGAATAAAGCTGGCCTAAGCTTTATTAGCACGATGAACACACCAACTTACGAAGCTCTCACGTTGGAATTCTTGAGTTCCTACACATATCACACCCGAGAATATGCAGACGCACACCTAACAGGAGCCGCTCATTTTCGGATGTTCAACCGAGAGTACCAACTCAACCACGAAATTTTGAGCGACATATTTCATTTTCCCCGAGGGAATAATGTGCAATACCGCATACCCCCAGAATTGGATTGGAATGGAAGTGCCTACGAACTTTGGGAGAGAATAATCGGTGAACCAAATGTCACACCCGAAGCAAGGTACGCCTCTCACATCCACAACCCGAACATCTGCTTCTTACACCGTGTTATGGCAAACACAATATTCGGAAGGGCAAACAACAACAAGGTAAACACTAAAGAATTATATGCTCTCCACTATACCTTTTCGCAAAACATTCGTCTTAATCCCGTCACTTTAATGATGGCCCATATTCAAAACCTCATTGCAAGAGAAGGGACCACACCTTTTTGCATCGGAGGCATCGTCACCGCCATCGCAGTTCACTTGAACTAGGGGGAAAGGATCCAACTCCTACCTCCGCTGCCAGCAATTTTTATGGACATTGATAACTGTAGAGCTGGCCACCTGATTAAAGTACGAGAAGCTGGAGGATACTATCTCATGGTTAAGAATGCAAGAGTTCGTAGTGTGATCATGCCAAATCATAATCGTACTTACTAGGGTAATCTGGATAACTGGCTTTACAACCTGAACGCCCCTGAACCCAGAGAAAATGTGCAAGGAAATCAAGGTCAGGCTAACAACGCTGCCGCTAATGAAATCGAAGAAGAATTAGAGCAGCAAGAGCCCTAACAACAGCAAGCCAACAATCCCGCCACTATCGATGCAATATATGCCGCAATAATGCAATAAAACCAGCTATCCACTCAACGCCACCAGAGTATCGAGACGCGCCAAATCGAGATGATGACTCTCATGCAACAAATGCAGAGAGACCAAAATGACTATGCTCGCAGGCACGATCAAAATATGCTGGAATTCACCATAGGAATAACGGCGGATATGCGAGCCCTAACACTCCGTGTTGACGACTTGCATAATATCATATCCCAAAGAGATGGCAGCGAATCTTCCAGACATGGCGGGCAAGCACGTCGAAGAGCAAGGACACGTGGCTGATACCAAAGACAAGAGGAAGAAGAATGATTATGTTGTTATCTTTCCCCTTTCCCGCTTCTTTCAATACATTGAGGACAATGTATGATTCAAGTATGGGGGAGGAAGTATTTCCCTTTTTCTAGTAATTTTTATTTTCTTTGTAATTTCCCTTCTGTTATCTTAAATTCAATTAAAAAAATTTCAAGTCATCTATTGCAGCAATTTGTGTTGTTCTTTTAGACTCCCCTCTCTTTTTGAGCCCATAAAAAAATTTTCTCACTCGACAAGTATATAGACTGCAAAAATCTTCAATCATCAGGAACTGGGGCGAGATTAAGCGAAATTTCTACCGTTTAGACACTCTACAACCCCAGAGTATGATAGATCAGTTCAAGTACCCGTTGTTTCCAACACCTTGATTTTAGTCTTTATAGTAACCTTGAGTAGTTTATATTAGCAGTCAACACCGTCTTAAACACAAACTACGCAGGAAGTCGATGAATATAAGTGGATGATAGAATATTTCAGCAAAATGTTACAAGGAAAAACACTGATTAAATTGGACGATCCTCATCCGATCGCCTAATCCAAAGGATGTAAACCTTACAAAGTAACATGAAAATTCATTTGATGGATGGTTCAGGAGCATCTGGTATTGAACTCGGTAGGGCAGACTACAGTCCGATCCCCCGCATCTAACATTTGAATTAAAGGTTGCCACATTAATGTGCCAGAAACCTCTAAAAGTTTAAAAGGATCATAACCACTAACCGACTGTTCTGCTATGTGTGTGTGAAGATAAAGGGCTTAATGTGATTGCGCTAGAATGAAAAAGGCAAAACAAGACAAATACTCGAGGTAGGCTATGATAGGACCTGTAACTAGTTTACAGAAAATGGGATTGTCTAGCGTCGCCGACGTAGTTATGGAAAACGGATCAAACCACCGATTTACTGACAAAAACACAACGCAGCTATGTATTAGTCGATCCGAGTCATAACCATGTTTAGAAAAACATCATACTTGGCATTTGTTTGAGGACAAGCAAAGTTTTAGTATGGGGGAGTTTGATGACACACAAATATGTGATATTTCTGGCTTGATATACACCAAATATTTCTCATACTTTAGTTTAAATTAAATTATTTTATAAGTATTATGCAGGTATTTTTCTATTTTTGCAGATATGCACTGAGCCGAACACTTTTGAAGAAATGAAGAAAAAATGGTGCAAAAAGTAGTAAAAGAGCCTAAGGAGAAGAAAACAGCCCAAAAGCCCACTACAAGTGTGAGCACGTGGCCCACATGCAACCAAGCCCTGACGACCGTCAAGAGGACGTGACGAACGTCACGCTCCATGAAGACCAAGTGACTATCGTCACTTGCATGTGACAAACGTCACAACCTATCACCCCACGTTCTCCTCATCCAACGGACAGAAACACGTTCAAAGCACAATCCAACGAGTTCCTACATTCTCTCACCCACTAAGTCAAAAGAGAAATGAACGTGACAATTAAATGGCCTATTATTTCTGAAGAAAGGAAGTAAACCGTTCCTACATTTTCGAAAGCAAGGAATCAAGCAAGCACTATAAATAGAGCCTGAGACCACAGTAGAAAGGGTTCTGCTTTTTGGCGAGAAAGTTTAGAGATTTTACTAAGCAGATATTATTTTCAGCAGAATATTATTTTCAGCATTATTTTCTTTTCAGCATTATTTTCTTTTCCCAGTTATTTCTTTCCAGCATTATTCTTTCAACATTATTTTCTTCTGTACCGTTAAATATATCCTCCGATCGAAGCAAAGCCTACAATTTGTGCAGGAGTGCTTCTATCTTCAGAGTTATAACCAGGTTTATGCTTACAAATTCTTATTGCTTATTAATTAATATAATTATGTTTATTTGTGTTTGTCCTTTATATTATTCTGCAATTTGGTTTAATATTATGTCAGGCTAGAAATCCTATACCGGTATGTAAAGTCAATCAACCGAGGGAACGAGCAACTTAGTCAGGACTATTTTTACTACGAAACTTTCTTTTCTGGCCTAAGTTACTATTTTTCAAATCATTAAATTGTTTTGTTACGGAAGTAAAAAACAGATAGAGGTTAGGATCAACAAAGCGGAAGTTTGAGATCTTTTAACTGGACAGTAGTAATTAGGCATTGGCTTAAAATACAGCGGAAGCACTTTAAAGTTAATTAAGATTTTGTTTAGTTTCCAAAAAGTGTTTTTAACTCCTGCGGGATGGCGGAAGCGTACGTTAGGACTTAACTGCATAGCCTAGATCAACAAAACGACAATGTGAGACGAGGGTTTTTAAACTAGATAGGTTTTACTGAAAACTGTTTTGAAAATATAAAGACGCCCGACAGGTCGCTAGTTCCCGAGGTAAGACTGTTGCATACTGGTAATTTAGCTCATTGATTATTAAAATACAACTTAATTTAGTGATTAGTTTCCCTACAACCCAAATCAAATACTCATGAGCTTTAGATTTACATAGTAACAATAGAAAACGGTAGATCGATTCATCAGTCTCTGTGGTTCGATATCTTTTAAAACTACTCGACAAGACTGTGCACTTGTAGTCCGAATCATTGGATACATAAGTACAAATCCCACGATCAGCGGGAAGTCATCCTTGGGGCTTGCCCTATTCATGTCTCTGTAGCCCATGCACATACGTACCTTACCGTCCTTTTTAGGCACTGGAACAACATTGGCGACCCATTGTGGATAGGAGGTGACAACTAAGAATACGGTGTTGAACTGCTTCATGACTTCAGTCTTGATTTTCTGACATTTCTAGACTCATGCGACGGACTTTCTGTTTTACCGGAGGGCAGTCTTCTTTTGTCAGTAGACGATGGACCACGATGTCAGTGTCGAGCCCTGACATGTCTTCATATGACCAAGCAAAAACCTCAACATAGTTATGTAGTAACTGAGTTAAGCTCTTCTTGATGCTAGGCTGCAAGTTGGCACCTACTTTGACCTCTTTTTTGTCCTCTTTAGTACCTAAGTTAACTGTTTCCACTGACTCTTCGTGGGGCTGTATGGCCCTTTCTTCTTGTTGCAATAACCTAGCTAGTTCCCCTGGTACCTCACAATCTTCCTCACCTTCATCTTTGGCCTGGTAAATGGAATTTTCAAAGTCATGATAGGCCACAGCAGAATCGTTACCCATGGGATCCTGAGTGGAGGTGGATATGCATTTTGATATGTGAGTGTGTGTAAGAGCATAACTATCTGTGAAAAACAATAAAAGTTTTAAAAAGAGAAAAAACAATAAGCGTAAAAATTTGCATGCAAAAACGTCCATGATTTTTTGATGACATATCAAGATGAAGTAACAACCCTCACAAATGGACCGTTGTGCCTCGGGTAAGACACGAGGTTTTAAAAGTCTAAATTGTTTAATTATTACAAATTTGATGAAAATTGAAAGACAATTACTCTTGAAGAAAAGTAATAGGGACAAATTCCTTGGCTTCCCAGTTATTGATTCCTCCGCTGACCGTTGAGGAGATCCACTCGTCTAGATCATAGTTATTGTCACCGTCTTCCACCGTGTAGACTCCCTAATTGCTGATACGTAAAGGTGGCCCCCCGGCGCGAGTCTGTCGAACAACCCTTTGTGCCTCTGAGGTGAAGCCTAAACCAAATTTATCGGATTTGTAAGGAATATCTAGGAGTTGACCTCAGATAGTGCATTCACCTTCTTCAATTGCTGCTCTAGCATCCTTCAATGAGGCAATTTCCAAAGGTGGTCTGGTAGCTCTTGGAGTTTTGGTAGCAGTCTTGGCTGTCACAACTGTTTGTGGGGACTCCTCGAAATGCTGACACGGAGTTTTGATGAACTCACCATCCATTTCCACGTACCTGAAAGAGTTCAGGTGACTGACCATATATTCCTCCTCTCCATGAACAATGATGATCTTTCCCTTGATCGGGTATTTCAACATCTGATGTAACGTAGAGGTGACGACACCAGCGCCATGGATCCAATGTCGGCCTAAAAAACAGGAATAGGAAGGGCGGATATCCATTACGTAGAAAGTTGAATCAAAGGTCTGAGAACCAATTTTGATGGGGATGTCCACCTCCCTGTGCACCATTCTCTTTGAACCATCAAAGTCCCTTACCACTATGTTACTGGGTTTTAAGGTAAAACCTTCAGTCTAGTCTATCCAGAGCCTTCTTGGGCAGTACATTCAATGATGAACCAGTATCTACCAGGACATGTGCCAAAGTAGTTCCCCGACATTCAAAAAAAACATGTAACATATCATTGTGTTTCCTCCCTCTAGGTGTCAGATCAGCGTCAGAAAAGCCCAAACCGTTATCTGTTGTCAGACTAGCCACACAATCTTCGAATTGGTCAGCAAAGGTTTCTTGTGGCACATGGGAGGTTTTAAGAAATTCCACCAAAGCCTTCGCATGAGCTTCGGAGCACAACAATAAAGTTAGCATAGAAATCTTTGAAGGGGTCTTCCCTAGCTGTTCGACTACATTATAGCCGCTTTTCTTTATAATTTTCAAAATTTCTTCCATCTCCTTCTTGGAAGCCTCCGGGATAGATACTGGTTGTGCCTTTGTCTGGACATGCTCAACCAAAATGTCTTTGCCCTGAGTCTTGGTCGACTCGGTGATAAGGGTGTCAGTAGGGGTAATCACAGGAACTGCAGTAGTATTATCAGCAGGAACAAAAGTAGGAATGATCACAGGAACATTAATAGCTTTAGGAGGAGAAATCTCAGGGGAGAACACTCTTCCACTTCGGGTTATTTTGCTGGTTCCCACAATGTTGTCAATGTCGTGGTCAGCATTCTCAAAAACCGAGTCTTCATCAGCCAACCAATCTTGCTTGATGTCGTGGTAGTAGACGTCACCCCCATAGTTCCAGTGAACTGTTTTGTCTGAGGAGTATGGGATTGGTCCTAGAATAGTAGTTATCAGTGGAGTCACCTTCGGAACAGATGTAATCCTGACGGGTCTTTTGGTGGAGACCCTGGGAGGATTGGCGAAAATGGTTTTTATTGAAACATCCTTGTAAGAGATGGTTGGAACGAGAGTCTTTTCAAACAAAATCTCTTTGTCATCCATCAGGCGCTGGCCACCTGCCTTCAATAAATGACAACTAGTCGGTAGAGATAAACAGAGGTGGCAACCTTCGCCACAATCCGGAAATAAATAGGCCTTCAACAGGTTCCTCTTGACGGTCAGGAGAGGAGTAACAAGCTCACTAACAACAGTAACAAACACATCATCTTCAACAACGTTAACACCACGATCGTGCTTGGGCATAGGAGCAGTGATAACATTTGGGATCTCGGGGAGTCAAATTCAATTTCCTTTTCCTCGAGAAGGTCTTTCACCTTGTTTTTCAAAGCCTAACAGTCGTTTGTATCATGACCTGGACTTTCTGAATGGTAAGCACAATGAGCATTTGGGTTGTAAAGGGGAGAGGCAGTGTTAGTATTCTTCAGAGCTTCCCGCAAGGTTACCAGATTAGATCTCAACAAATGTGGCAAAACTTGAGATAACGTCATATTTATTCGGGAAAACTGTCTTACCGGTCTTTCTGTTCTCGGTTGATTATTCCTTTGTTGAGTAGGTGCAGGCATAGAGATCATGACAGCCCCTACCACTGGACAGCGTTCAGTTCTGTCCTGATTCTTTTGATGGTACACAACACCAACCTCTTTCTTCCCAGCAAATGGTTTCTTCAACACGCTCGAGGATGCATATTTTTGAATTTTTCCACTTCTTATACCCGCCTCTACTCGTTCTCCAATCATGATTAATTAGGTAAATCCAGCCGAGGAGCTTCCGATTAGGTGTTTGAAGAAAGGGCCGGATAGCGTGCCTAAGAACATATCCACCAATTCCCTGTCAGATAGAGGGGGTTGGACTCTTCCCGCGAGATCCCGCCATTTTTGGGTATAGGTTTTGAAACCTTCACCTATACCCATGGACATGCTTTGCAACTATGTCCGAGTTGGAGCTAAGTCAACATTATACTGGTATTGTTTGTAAAAGGCGGCAGCCAAGTCTTCCCAATTGCGAACATTGGTTCCTTCCAACTGATAGAACCAATCCAATTATGTCCCTGACAAGCTTTCTTGGAAGAAATGTACCCATAGGTCCCTATCGGCAGTATGGGGTTGAATTTTCCTAACGTATGACCTTAAATGTAGCATTGGACAAGAGACACCGTCATATTTAGCGAAAGTAGGGACCTTGAATTTCTGTGGTATGACAACCCCTGAGACAAGTCCTAACTCCTCAAAATTAAATCCTGGTACCCTCTGGATCTCCATATCATTTAGGCAATATTCCAACTGTTTGTATTTGTCGTCAGCTGGAGGGTACTGCTCTTCAGAGTAATCAACCTCTTCTTCTTCTTCATATTCTGGATGGTCAGTCACTTCTTTGTTTTTCCCTTCTTGATGGTCCCCTTCACCAGATGATGTTGCAAAGTCCAGGGTCCGCCTAGCTGGTCCTTGGAACCTTCTTCCAAGGTTTAAAACACCGCAAATTTCTTTGCTTTCTTCTTCTTTTCTTTGATCAGCAGAGTTTTCAGCTCCTCTTGTCCTTTTGCCAGGGTCAAGAACATTTGTTAAAACTGAGCGTTCTGCGCCTGAAGATCTTTTATTGTCTGTTCCATATCCATCTCACTGAAATAAACAGTAGAAAGATAAGGAGATATGTTGTAAGAAACCTGTTTGTGTTATGATGAATGAAGATGCATATGAAAATGATTTCAAGGAAATTAGGGATTTAAATTCTCTTTAGACAAAAAGGAACACACATTATATTAATAAATCCATGTTTGAATACATCATGCCTCTTTGGGCTTACAATTAAAGAAATAAAATACAAAAACTCCTAAGACAAAAAAGTTGAGCGCATCCTCTTTGGTACGATGTAGGCATTCAGACTCCTCTCTTCATGAAGTTGCTTGGTGAGTTCTAAAACCTTCTTCTCACTGGCGTAGAATCGAGCCTCAAAAGTGTCTCATTCTTCCTTAAGCTGAACCCAGTCCCTTTGTAAGTCTTCGAGAGAGGTAGGCTTGTTAGGATGAAGGATAGTGTATGGGACATCTCCTTCAACAACAGGCTCTATGATAACAGGGAGGATAGAGGGGTAAGGCATTACGAGACTCTGAGCACGAGCTCGCACCCACCTAAGGTAAGGTTCAAGGGGAATGGAATTTTTGTGTCCCAAAGTCCTACTATCCACCTTGTTTACCATCCTCCAAGCTTGTATAAACCTCTGACGGTAGCCATGATCGTCACTTTCGTAGTTGAACACCAAACCTTGGATGAGTATTTCATGAGGACCATCTCTCCGGGCATACCCAAACTGTCGTAAAGCTAAGCAAGGGTTGTAAGTGATACCTCTCCTAACGCCGAGCAGAGGGACGTTAGGGAGTTCCCCACAATGGTCAATGGTAGAAGTATCATCCAAGGATCTTGAACACCCGTGAATATCAGAGTGGGTGAGGGACATCATCCTTTGAGACCATGTCAATCTTTGCTCGTTCTTCAATGTTGATCGATGTACGTGTGAAGTGAACCACTTAGCGAGTGGGGGAATACAACACAAAAGAGTACCTCTTTTCTTCATGGTGCAGGTATGGATGCAATGTAAGATGTCTCCCAACAAGGTAGGTATAATATTACGAGAGAGAAAGACTTTGATGGCATTTACATCTATGAATTGGTTCGAGTTGGGGAAAAGAACCAGACCATAGATGAGAAGAGCCAGGACGTCTTCAAAGGCTTGAAAATCCATATCTTCCCAGAATGTATGGGCCTTCTCTAGTAGAAATTTGGCTAGGAACCCTTTGACTCGGCCTATAGTCTCCCAATTTTCTGTGATGTCGGCTCTCTTCAGATGCATAGCTTCGGCTATGGCCTCAGGTTTCGGAATCCCGTCTAGGCCGGTGAACGGTATCTAATCAAGCACGGGCACTCCTAATAGTAGAGAGAAATCTTCTACTGTAGGTACCAACTAATAGTCAGGAAAGGTGAAGCAATGATGTATGGGATCAAAGAATTGGAAGAGCACACACATCATCTCCTCTTGGAAATTAGAGGTAGATAAACTGAGGAGTTGTCCATATTTCTTGGTAAAAGGAGAATCTCCAGGTACCCTTGATGCTAACTCTTTGAGCTGAGGGTGTGCTTTCACGAAGCTGATTCGGATGGTGTTTCTTCAGACAGAGTTCATGGCCTACAAAACAAAAACAAAGATACATTCCTAAATCCTTGAAATGGTTAGTGAGAATGCGTATGATGTTATGATGTTTATGATGTTATGTACAAGTAAGCATATACGCACAAGGAAAAAATAATTCCTTAGGCTTAGGCTTGTATGGAGTTTATAGGTAGGTACCCTCTTGAAGTTTAGTTGGCTCAAACATGTCTTAGTAATAGTACCCGGGTTCTAAAGGGTCTCAATATCACCGAATTTTCTTTCAGGTATTGTCTCATCATAATAAATCTTTTCTTGCGACCAAGATATTCCAAAAGTCTAGTCTCAATGAGTGTAGTATCGAGTATCAACCAATTTTCAGCTTTCCACTGAAACCGGTTATCTCACTACGTCCTAATGGACAAGTTTGTTCAGTTAAAGTTCTAAAGTCAATTAGTGCTTCATGACGCCACTCAGCAGCCCCGTATTCTCCTCCATTCAACACAAGGGATACCGGTACCCACAAATGCGTCACACTAACATAGCCATTGTTTCAACCATATCGGTCTACGCCGTACAGTTTCCACAATCTATTTCTACTTACCTAAAAAGGTGTCCCAAATTCAGGTAGAGGATCAAAGTAAGCCCAAACAAGGAACCAAAAATGTAAAGCAAGCAAGTCAAACAAGGAAAGCAAGTAAATGTGATATAGCCCTAAGGTAACCCCACTTTTAAGTAATAAGTCCCCAGCAGAGTTGCCAGTTCTATGATACGGTGGGAGAACTGACTTGATTGTTTTGCGTTTAATCGCATAATTTACGGATAGCAAGAGTCGCCGCCTACTTTTCTTTCATCCAAAAGGAAAGGTTGAAAAGAATAGGAAAGACCTTTAGAGATGTTTTCTTGAGTTCGGGGGGTAGATTATGAAAAGGGAAGGTATTAGAGCCCTTTTCATCCGTAGTTATCTACGGGCTCTTAGTTGCTTGCTAGATCACTTTCTTTTGTTTGAATGTGTGCCTGTGGTGTGGGTTTTGAAAGTATTCTGAAAATGTCTTTGTAATGGTTCTCGTTTCTATAAGAACGCGTACAAAGTGTTGTTTAAAAAATAGTTCAAAGAGGTGTTTGTGGAATGTGTTTATGAAAGAGATTTTGAAAAGGTGTCTTCTTTGTAATGGCTCTCGTTTATATAAGAACGCGTACAAAGTGTTTGTCTTTTGAAAATGTTTCAAATGAGTGTGTTGGTATATAAAATGTTTTTATTGTGAGGAAGCGAGCAACTAGGAGCGAATATACCTGCTCAAAAGGTCTTAAATGTTATTTTCTTCCTCCTTTAGATGTTGCTATCTTACCATTGATTTATAAGAAGCCTCATCGTTGGATGTGAAGGGACGGGCACGGGACGTTTTGTATAGTCATAGAAGGCAACCTACGGGACATTTTAGAAATATCTTTTAGGGACTCGATCGTTTACCGAAGGCAACATCGAGGGTCATCAAGGGACTACGATCTTTTATCGAAGGTCTTTGCTAAAATGCCCATGTTCTCGGAACATTACTATTTTTTCCGAAAGGCAACAAGTGAGATTACCCTAAGGGGTGCATGTGTGCAAAGTGTGTTTTATTGCATGCATTCAGTCTTGATTAGGGTTATCTATTTGTCGATTTCATGTCTTGCCATACACACCCTAATTACTAACAATATCTGAAAGCAATAAAAGGGCGGAAAAGTAAAGTCCTACACTATTACATCATTAAGGGGATGGGGTGTATAAATTTACAAATGGGGATTGCAAGAAATTAAAAGTCCTAATTATCTATTACAACCATATTGAAATGAAATACAAGAAATGTAAAATGGATTTGTTTTGTTTAAGTAAAGAAATAAGTTTACTTAAGAAAATATTTTGATCTTTTTGCTCTCAAAGAAATAAAATAAAACATGTGAATATGAAATATTTTTGGTGTTTTTGGTTATTAAAAGCCAAAGTAAGATGAATAAGAGAAAAAGTAGTCAGAATCAGCACATTGCTGAAATGAGAAGGAACAAAAGTTCTGACTCGGATACGCTGCAAGAGAGAAAATATTAGTAGGGAAGTGGAGGGTCAGAAGTTATGGTCTTGGGTACACCAAGTTCTGAGGTTGCTGGGAATAAAGGAAAACCTAGAAGTTCTGATTGTTGAAGGGGTTCAGAAGCTATAGTGTAGCTGGGAACCTAGAAGTTCATACATCACTGGTAAGTCAAAAATTCTGGCTATTTGAGAGAGTGAGGTGATAATGCTCTTGGGGTGAGGATATATAGAAGTTCAGATCTAGGAGTATCGTCTGACAGATAAATGGGTAAAAATGTCAATAAATAAATATAAAAAGATGCTTCCGGGGCTAGAACCCAGGACCCTTAGCTCTATTGTCTCATGCGCACACACTGTCTACCACGGGGGTGGCTGTACATCCGGTATTAGAAGCAAAAGCATAAACATGTATTACAAAGTAGACTCTGATGATAAACTCCACCTCTTTCTTCATTCCAATCAGAACATCTGCAACTTGGTCATTTCTCAACAAAACAGAAAACACAGACATAGCAATTATGGTAGGTTTCCATCATGGTTTCAGGAACATAAAAAATGTCAAGACTGTAAATCAGAAACAAGCATGTATCTGCTAAACCTTGTTTCCTTAAGAAGTTATGAACTGATGTTCTCCCTACTCCAGCAGAAAAATACATGAAACCTCATAATACGTACAACATCAGAGTCAAGATAATTACATTGTATTTTGGACCTGCAAATCTAACAATTCCTAAATAATATGATGAGAGTCAACAAAAGCTTACCTTGCAGTTGGAAAAGGTCCTGTGAACTGGAGCCTGGTTTTGACTGCTTGTAATGTTCTGATCAGCTTCCTCACGTGCTCAGAAGACGGGAACAACCTTTAACTTGGGTTATGAATGGTGTATGGATGATTTGGTCAAGAAACACTTGAGGGAAATTTGAGTTTGAATGCAAGAATAAAAAACTAACAGGTTTTGTATTTGTGTTTGCAGTTTCAGATTCCTGGAATTTTTAGCAAGGTTTCAAAGCTTGTTTTTCTTCAAATTTTCGACCGGCCCCCTTCATAGTTGTAATTGAAGTTCAATTTATAGGCAAGAATTTTGTAGCTTGGAGAAGTCAAAAGTGCCAACATCATGCTAGCGTGCTGGCTTATTCTTGAAGCAAGATAAATAAGTATGGTGGTTAGAAGCTTTTAGCCGTGCCTAAGCTGGATTTGTAAGCATGAATTAAGGAAAAGTACCCTCAAAAGCAAAAGCAAAGCATGGGCCCAACATACTCTTGTACAAAAGTTTTCTTTTTCAAAGACAACAATGTACTTCTATGTCACACGTGGGGAAATCCTTTGGACAAAAACTCAAAAGTGGTTGTGAGCATTAAATGATGATGAGATTTATCAAACCAGAAATCCTGAAATGTGAGATTATGCATCATATCTTAATTTTGGGTCAAAAGTTCAGCATCAGTGCAACTTAGAATCAACATCCAACTTCTGATCCTTTAATCTCTTTGCTCCAACATGTTCTGAGCGAGTTCTCAGACTTTCCAGAAAGCTTATGACATGCTTTGTAAGCCCTCTTTGAATTACTCTTGCAACTTCTGACTAAACCTACGTGAAAACTGGCCCAGAAGTTCTGAACAAATTCTGATTTGAAAACGCTTAGAATTTACTAAGTGTTTAAGTTTCCAGGACGTGACTTTGAGGATGTGTACCTTTAAATCCCAACATTTCTAGAAGAAGTTATGTACTGCAGTGTTTTAGGTCTCATTGAGATCTAAAACTCTTGAGTTAGAATTTCTTTCAGAATCAGCTTGCATCATGGTGATAATCTGGCCAGAAGTTCTGAGCTTGTCATATTTCTTAAACACTTAGAAAAATTCTAAGTATTTAGAATTTTTACTTTTCCAAAGTAATTTTGACTTTTGAATTTTCTTGATGAAACAAACTTCATATGTCAATATGTCTTGATGAAATATGACTCTTGAAACTTGACTTTGATCCAAAAGTCAAAGTTTGACTTTTTAGTATGTAAATGACCATTTTTCCCTTATGAATGACTTTCTTGGAAAATTTGTAATTCAAGGCTTGGAATTGGATGGAAGCAAACCTAAGGGTCCAAAGTGATCCTTTGAGAAATGAGAGGGAAAATTTTGGGGTATAACAGAGGCTATTTTACTACTGTAATGCTCATATATAAGGCATAAGAGGTTTTTCATATAATGCTCATATATAAGGCATAAGAGGCTATTTTATTACTGTAATGTTATTTTCTTGTCTTAGTTTTTGAACAAGTTAGATCTCTTTCTCTCAATTTTATTCTTTGTGGTTTAATATTTGCTTGTCTTAGTTGTTATGGACAAGAATGATGAGTGATGACTTCATAGTATAATTTTCTAGTCCCACACTATTAATGAGAGAAATTAGATGACTTTGAAGTTATATATACAAGGAAGTTTATTCTGTTCTAAAGTTCTTCAACGCGATTTTATTTTTCTTTTGTTATTAGGCCAGAGATAAAGTTGTGAGTTGTGATATTCAATAGCTTGGTTTTCTAAAAGATCAGCATCTCAGGTAAGGAGTTTACAAAGTTAGGTTCATTAATATATTACAAGATACACTTAAAACCCGTTTTGTTTTAAACATGTTTGAAATTGAAGTAGTGGACCTAATTGTTTATGTGTAGTTACTGCCCGATTTCATAGCCGCTTTCATAATCTTACGCTGTGTGGTTCCAGAAGTTGTTGACTTCTCTACAGATAATTAGTTGTTCTTTTGTTATAGGTACATGATTAATTATAGTGTTTTTGTTTAGGCTACTTAGTAGTAAAAATATGGATAAAAATGGATGTCTTCCAATCGATTGTCAAAAGAGTACAAGAATGGGGTATTAGAATTCGTTAAGTTTGTTGTTGAACATGCCGAAAACCTCATTCGAATGAAATGTCCTTGCTTGGGTTATTGTTATGGGGGTCGGGTTGATGCAGTTGGATTAGAATCGCATTTACTGAGGAATGGATTGGAATCGCATTTATGCAGTCTTATGTTTTTCTTTAATATTACAGGTCAAATGGCTACCAATGAGGAAAAATCACATCCCGCTTCTAATAATGATGGAAACGAAAGAGATGTTAGTGAAAAACGTACTATTAATTCATATTGTGTTTATGTTTTTATATTATGTTTATTTTACTTGAATTTTATATGGTGTTTATGTTCTTTAATATTACAGGTCAAATGGCTTCTAGTAATGATGGAAATGAATCAGCTCGTGATATGGAGAATGATATTAGACGAGGAATAAAAATTATGAAGTCAATCATCCGTGCAAGAGATAAAGGTATCAAATTTGATGTACATTGGAATGAAGACATACAACTAATTGAGCCTAACAGTTCAATGTTAACAAGTTACATTGGTTCCATTGTGAGGAGAGAAGTTCCAATCACTTTTGATGATTGGAGAAGGCGTGAGTTGAAACTCGTTAAAGAAAAATTATGGACTGAAATACAGGTGCCACATGTGATGTCTTTTGTTTTTGTTGACGCTTATGTCTTTAAATTACTAACGCTTTTTATATTGTGTTTTTTTCTAGAGGTCTTTTAATATTGATGATGATCGAAAATCATATTGTCTTCAATTGGACGAAAAAAGACTAAGAGTGTTTCGATCTTTTTTGACAAATAAGTTTCTTAGGGATACCGATAACAATTTTATCGATGCGGAGCGTCCACAAGCGTATGCAGGCTTGGTTTCGCTTGAAGAATGGAAACCTTCAAAGAAAAAAGAAGAACCTCATATTTTCAGGATGTGAGTGGCGTGAATCGCCAACGAGCATCAAGTCCCCCGTATCCATACAGAAAAGGGCGTATGGGATATGCACGCTTACAGCAAAGATTGGTAAGTATATATAAATGCTATGATATAATTGTTCATCATGTGTTATTATTGATTTTATTAATTTTCTTAATGTGTAGTTAGAAGAGGAGAAAAGTCAAGAAACATCTCTTCCGAAACATGTTATGTGGAAGGCTGCCCGAGTGGGTAAGGATGGAGTTATTAAGGAAGATGTGCAACAAATTCATGAGCAATGTGTAAGTATATCAATATTCCTTTAATTAAATATCGAGATTATTAAAATAAAGAAATTATGAGTTTAATCACCACTAATTTATTTCGCTACGCATATGAATTTCAGGAGAATCTATCTCAATCTTTAACTCAAGCTGAAGACCATGATTGCAGGAGCATACTTAGTCAGGTATTAAATGTTCCTAAGTATATCGGTTGTGTGAGGGGTAAGGGATTCAGAGTGGCTCAAACATCTTTGGGTAACCATAAAAAGAGGAAAGGTCATAACAATAAAGAAGTGATGGAAGAGTTAGAAAAATTAAAAGCTAAAGTTCGTGAGCTGGAAAAGGACAAAGAAAAATATATGTAAGAAAGGCAAGATCCAGAGTTCAAGGATACTAGTGACAAAGATAGTATCAATTATGATTTCCAACAGAAAATTCCCGAGGTAATATATATTATTATGAATTAGAACAATTTTTTAAATTGACATATATACACATTAAATATTTATTATTTATTATTGGTTTAGGGCATTTCACCTTGTCAGCTATATTTATCGTTACTGACTTATCGCATGGTTGGCAAGGGAAAAGTACATAACACCTTGGGAGAAGTACTTCACCATAAACCGCTCCCTGCTGGATTTATGAAAGTGTCAATTGATATTTCTTTAGAGAGGGATGCACCATTACATTTCCCTGACGATATTTCAGATGCAACATTTGTGAGAGAGGCAATAAGATCGTATGTTGCATGGTCGTCAAACCTCATTTGCATAGATGAGGAGGTATGTTTTAAACCATTATGAGCCTTTGAGTATTCAAATTTTTTATGACCATTTAACATACTTTTTTTTCATGGTAATGTTAGACTCCCAAAAAATCCAAATCAAAAGATAAGGGAATTAAGCGGCAAACCAAGTCAGTTGCATAAAAAAAAAGAGGTATAACACAATTGATGTGTCTGCGATCAACTTAATGTCTGACGGTATCTTAACTGCAAGCGCACAGCCTATCGCGGTAGTAATAAAAGATTGTCGAATCCACAGGGACTTTGTAATCACTCTAGTGTTGTAAAACAGGTTGGTTTAGCTAAGGCGGAAATTGTCACGTTGGTTTTGGGAAGATTAAGGAAGGTAAATTAATTGATTTTAAAGTAATTATAAAATGAAATGGTCGGTATGCAATAGAGTCGACCTAAAGGATCTAATCGGACCTAGGCATATAAGGATGGTCAACTTGGTTTATCTGTAGAATTAATCAGTTTAAAAACCCTCAACTCACACTTTCATGGTCTTATCTCGGATTATACGTTTAAAGCCCTATACCTGCTTTCGCTAGCCTATAAGTGTTTAGAAGTATTTTTTGGAAACTTAATTAATTCTAATTTGGTTTAAAGCGCTTTCACTACAAGAAAATTGGCAGATTGCGACAGGTATTTTTGTAGATTACGACGGTTAAAACCGTCGCAATTTGCTTTCCACGACGGTTGCTTTACCGTCGCAGAAGTGTGTGTCCCCAACCTATTTCGCGACGGTTACAAAAACTGTCGTTCTAGTTTACGACGGGTTGATACCGTCGTGACTATCTTTTGAGTTTCTTTTAATTATTGATGGCGACGGTTCGATACTGTCGTGAATATCTTGTGAAATTGATTAAACTGTTATGGCGACGGTTCGATACCGTCATGACTTTTGTTGATTATTTTTAATTGTTGATTACGACGGTTCGGTACTGTCGCCATGACTTTTGTTTATGTCTTGATTTTTTTTTATTTTTCTATTATATATATTTTTTATTTAAATTATTATCTATGTAAAAAATTTTAAATATAGTTTTTTTTTGTGTTATTTTTTTCTTTAAATTATTTCTTTAATATATTTATTTATAGTATTATTTTTTGTTTTATTTTCTATCACTTTGTAATATAGTAAAAATAATTTCAATAAAAAATATTTAACATCAAATAAGCATTATAATATCCAAAAAAATGTGTGTTCCATAATCATGTAAAATGCGAGTTCCATAATGATGTCAAGTAGTACAAAAAACCCAAAATATATCAATTCCTAATCTTATAATAATAAGTATCATTATGCCAAAAATACATGAGAAAGTTCACAATCTAATTATCTCGATCATAGCAAAGTCTAATTTGTCCCCCCTAAAGTTCCATTATCTCCAATACGGTAGCTAGACTCAGATGAACGTCTACCATCAGCGGGTGATTCCAATCCCTAAAAAAAGGTATTAAAATAATAATCTTTAAAATAATACTCATAAAATTTAACTTTAAATGCGTCAAAATAATATACCTGTCTTCCACTAAAATTCTGCATTTGCATTAAGAGTTCAATTTCCTTTGTCCTCGCCTTGTCCCTTTGCGTTAAGAATATGATTGCCTGTGTTAGGATTTTAAAGTGCTTTTGCGGTCCCGTATGAATGCGATTGCAAACATTGTAATTTTGGTTATTACAATTGCTTATAAGAATAATGTATTTGTAAAGGCACACTCAAATTTAAGATAAAATTCTTATAAGATAAAATTCTTTAGTCTAACACTATTAAACAGTGATATAGTAAAGGCACACTCAAATTTAAGAATGAAATCATACCTCAAAGACGCACGAGGGTTTGAAGAGCAGTGAAGCAAGTGGAAGAGAAAAGTTACCTGCAACAAAAACCAAAGCAGCATATCAATAGTTGGTAGAAATCATAGATTTATCAAATAGAAATCTTATATTTTTCAACAGCTCATATCCCTTTAAATCCAACAAAAACATTATTATTTTCATTCTAGTGCAGAAGACACTTCATGTTTCAGATGCATGAAGGGGTGCAGCTCAGTTTCTTGAGAAGAAGGGGTTCACTCAATTTACTCCTCACTTTATAACTTGGTACTGCCCTAATGATTTTCTCTTAAGCAATCAATGCAAGTCTCAGTGTATAAACAACGGCCGGTACTGTGCTCCAGACCCTCAATAGCATCTATGATATAATTTAACAGAATTCCAGATTACTAGATCTGTTTTGTATTATTTATAAACTGTCAATGTTTTTCATATGCTCTAGCTTGTGTAAACATTTCTCTACCACATGTTAATTTTAGACCCTACCAACAGGAGAAACTGGTGGATTAGAAACATAACTTGTAGGAATATCTTCTAATTTACCAAAAGCCTTTAGTTCCTCGGTTTGCGACTTTCTTGTTCCAGAAAGCTCACATGGCATCTTGCTATCAACTAATTTAATGCAAATGGCGAATGCTTGCAAAAGTGAGAGCGACGAGTCAAAGGCTACAGAACTCATACCATTTTCTAAGGGGTTAAGCTAAATGCTGGGCACGGATCGTGTTTGTTCCCCTGTGGTTAGCAAGAAAAGAGATGCACCAAAGTTACTAATCTTAGTAATATGTAATAGCGTATGCAAAATATGTTTCATGAACAAAATGTACCTGAACAAAAAGATCGAATTGATAATCTGCAAAATAAGGTTTGGATGACAGTGGTTTTCTACTGGCTTGATTGTCAGTAGCAATAATTTTAAGTTTGCAAGCCAAATCCCAACCACCGCAATCACATGATCCACCGGATTTCCACCGCTCAAGTAGTGATGAAGGTCCGCCTTTACTTGGAAAACTATGAACCCCGCCTGGGAGCACAACCGTTGCATGGACAATGTCATGACTATCACTGTGGCAACTGCTATGATGTTGATTGTTAATGAAACTGATAGCTTTAGGTATTTTGACGGCAATAGCAGCAAGCTCGTCTTTTGGCTGATAGTCAGCGTCCTGAGCATCACTTTGCCCGAGCTTTACAGAAAATAAAACAAACTCTTTCACGGTAGAGGAGTCCATACAATTCTGGCCGGTTAAATCATAATAATGCAAATAAGAAGCCTTCATTTGAGCCACAACATGGGGAACGTAATCAGGTTCTTTGCTTCTGCCTGCTTTACTCATCCAACTTCCATTCTTCTTCTTAACCTCGCTAAAGGTTAAAAAGGTATAGATGCGGTTGCATTCGTCTTTTCCAGAGTCGCCTAAGTTCTTCACTTTGGCTGCAAGAATGTTACCGTCAATTTGGTTAACAGCAAATGTAAAAAGAGGCAAACCGTTCTTCACAGCAATTCTCAAAAGAGCTCGTGTCGTCGATGGGGCATGCTTCATCTCCCTTGAAGAATCAACGGTATTAATTGCGCTACAACCGGCCTTATGGTCCCTATCCACTTCTTTGATTGGATGTAGAGTTGAAAATCTCCCATTAGCTGACCTATAATTCTTATTTATTGACAAGGAAAACTTCTGAGATGAGTCCAATGAGCGACTGAACTTAGCTGTCTTTGGTTTCAGCAATGGATCCAATAACCTCCTTAAAGGGCTTGACCTGCTTCTACCAGCATCACCAGGTTTATCATTTCCTGAAATGTTTAAGTTATCACAACCTCTCACATTGTCTAAACTATATTCAGCAGCTTTTATAGAGTTCTGATGCGGCACGTGCCCAGTCTCTTTACAAGCAGAACCTCTACTTGTATAGCTGGTGCTGCTTAATTGACGAAAAGGTGAAGAGCTTCTTGACTTTCCAGATTTAAAATATAATTTGTTGATTTGAACCTATGCATTAATCACAGATAGCAGCACATACGCTGATACGCTAGACTATAAAAGGATATCCACTACTACAAAGAATAAAAAACAATATACTAACTAAACATGAATCCTAACAGGTGCAATCAAGACAGAACTTGAAGTTTATAGTGAGACATAACAAAGATGGGTAAAAATAATTGGTTGTTGCTGGGTAGCAATTCTTATTTTAATGCATCAATCACACACAATAATTCATCAACATTTACACCTGGGTAGCAAATACGTAGCAAATACATGCTTTACAAAATGAAACTGAGAAATCTCCTAGATTTTAATATTATTGTCAGCAACAAAATCACATGAGCATCCAGGTATGACTATCAGAGCAGTAAGACAAGTACTAATCATGACAAATGCCAACCCCTAATCTAAACTGCTGGGAACCATAACAAACTCGAGTAAAGAAAGTACCAGAGCAGAAAAGGATCCAATGTGAATGGGAACACAATAACATTTCAAAATCAATTGTATTGATTTAGAATAACCAGCATGAGTATAATACAGTTAACTAGCCATTAACTATAAACACTGAAAATGAGATTCTCACCTTAGCAATAGACTTTGAGCAGCCAAAGAAGCAGCGGAATATTTCACCTCTGCAATAAAAGCAGGGGTTGCAAAAAAACCACTAATAACATGATTCAATTCAATTGACTAGCTTAGTAAATGGCATGTTAGATTCAACAGTATAGCAAATGATGAACACTGAAAGATCTTCGATTCAATACCATACATAAACAACTTAAAAGATCTAGACCAAACAAAATTTTCATTCGCATGTAACAAACGATTAATCAAAATGTAGCATTCAAAATATTACTATTTTCCACAGATCTAAACCCAAAACAAAAAAGCAAAGAGTATCTAAAGAAAGCGATAGTAATGCATACACTTTCCGCCGCCGAGAACGGAGTGAACGGGCTTCTCCCTTCCAAAAAGGCGAAAAACCTTGTCCTTAACTGATGAAATCTCCGGTTTAACAGATTCGGAATGAGAATCGGAGTCGAAATCGGAGGACGATTCGTCAAAGTGAAGCTTCGCTGGGATCTTTTCAAACAACGAATCGCCGCCAATATAAAATCAAATAAAAACATAGTCCTGAAAAGAGGAGATACTTACTTCCACTAGTAAAATTACATACTAAAAAACTGACATATTGGGAGAATAATACTAGAATTGCCAGGAGAATTTTGCTTATCAACTAGATAAGCAGGATGAGAGACGCATTTATTATTACTAAGAGTTGAATGAGCAAGAATATATCCGCAAAGGTTCCAATTAAAGCCCATTTACCAGCCCACTAGGCTTTACCAAGTCAAGAACCACCAAATTGAGTAAAGTCTAGAGAATTACCTTTATAAGAACCAAACTTCCTATTGTATAGTATATGTCAACCAAAGTACTAGCATCATTGACAGCAGCTTTAAGTCTTGAAGCAATATCCTTTACAAAATAAAGAACTTGCATCAACTATTCAAAAACACAACAAAAAGCACTGACAATCAAGCCTCGACTCTGCACTAAAACAATACGAAAGCATAAAATTACCTGGAAAACACCCTTATCAACCTTGCATTTTAAAATGCCATTAACCTTTAAGGCATAGAACAAATCCTTGAGAGAGGACGACAACCCGAGATTTTCCACTACCTTCCGACAAGTGGTTATGCTCACATCAGGCTTATTCTCAAGCGCAAGAATCTCAAATACTCTTAGAGCATCACAGGATTCTTCTAAACTGATAAGATAACAAGAACAAAAATGAATTTTCCTACTCAGCCATCTAACATATAATTTCAACATACTACTGCAAACCTAAAATATTAATTGACAACAAAACTTATCTAAATAACTAGTGTTTGATAACAATTGAACATGATATAATTAATTAATATTTGATTAATTAAGGGTTGAATCGACCTTGAAGAGGAACCATCGAAGAGTTGTAAAGCAGCGGAACGGTGAGAATCGGAAATCGGACTTGGATTCGTGACGGCGTTGCAGATCGAAATAGTGAAAAACAGTATGAGAAATTTGGCTAGGTTTATGGCCATTTCTGCAGCTATGAATCTATGAATGCAAATCGCATTTACGATAGGTTAGGGATTTGAGAAATGAGATCGAGAATTACGAGATACGCGAAGAAACGACTTGTGCGAGTGAGTCTGTGTGTTTTTGGTGCAACTGAACTAGTATCATCACTGGCTCTTGATCATCTAGCCATCTTTTCAAACAACGAATCGCCGCCAGTCGCTGCCGTCACGGTGCTTCCGGATTCTCTGAACGCAGGAGTAGAAAGTAAATGGATGTTTTATGAGATTTTTAACTTTTTTACGGCGACGGGTGTTTTACCGTCGTGCCCATGGAAATTTTTAAAGGTTTTGGATGCGACGGTTGTTTTACCGTCGTGAAATGAATTTTAGGACGGATAATTTTACCGTCGTGAAAGGTTTAAGGGTGCGACGGGTGCTTTACCGTCGTGATATGCCTTTTAGGACGGTTAATTTTACCGTCGTGACTAGTTGTTGGTGAAAAATCAATGCTAAAAGTGTTAAATGGGGGCCGACGGTTGTTTTACCGTCGTAATAATAATATTATGATGGTTAAATATACCGTCGCAAAATAAATATTAGGGACGGTTGGTGTCAACTGTCGTAAACACTGTCTCTATATGTCAATTACGACAGTTATCACATAACTGTCGCAATTTTTGTGTCGTTAAACACTAATTTTCTTGTAGTGTTTCACTGTATTTAAATCAAATGCCTAACTTTAGCTATCCGGTTAAAAACCTCACACTTTCATGGTCTCGATCTAACCTATTTACTCTTCTTACTTTCGTAACAAAGGTTTTATTATTAAGCATAAAAAGTTATAACCAGAGTTAAGTTGATTAAAGTTTTAGCCTAAGTTTGATCAGATGCCTAATGTCTCTTACTATCCCATACCGACGCTAAAGGTTTAGCTAGCCATGGAAATTATAATGAACGTACTGGAAATAAAAACAAACAAATATAGATTGGACATTATAAATAATAAATTAAACATGCATTAATTAATTAAAAGGTATGTAATACAATTGCAAAATAGAAACCTGAAAATAAAGCCAATACTTCAATCCCTCTTCCACAAATCGGAAACTCGGACTTGGTATCAGTAATATGACAAATTCTGAGGCTTGAATAATAAATCTTAAACTATAATAATAATTTCCTGATGTTGGAAATTATTATTTGGGCAATGAAATTAAAAGAACAGAAATAAACAAATGCTGAAAAATAACAACTGAAATAATACTGGTTTTGATTTTGGCAGAGCTTCCGCACAAGTAAGCTGTAAATAAACTCTGTACTTCTAACATTGAATGTTGGGGTATTTATAGAAGAATAAATCTGGCAGTTGGCTTGAAAACTTGTAACTAAGCTTTCCTTGAAAATCTCCACAAATGTAGGAACGTGGGTAGTTGAGGAAGAAGTGGTGAACGTGGGATTTGACTGGAGAGAAATAAGGAGTTTGGAAACTCCTTCTGTTTTGCTTTGCCACGTTCTACATTCTTCAAATAAACTGATATATGCATTACGTTCGTTACATGAGCGTTACGAGAAGCTTTAGTCTTTCCCCGTGTTACGGTCGTGGCCAATGTGTTACGGTCGTAACACTCTTCAAGATGGCTTACGGTCGTGGCAGCTACATTACGACCGTCACAGCTACAAAAATGCAGTTCTTTGACAGATTTATCTTTTTCTTCTGTTCTTTCGATGTTTTCTTGCATTGTTTCATGTTTTCTTATGTTTTGAGCTGAGTTATGAATACCTTCAAAAAGTAATGACAAACTCGAAATATTCGGGAATTAATCGGGTCAAAATAATACAGAACGGGTGAATTTCATAGAAAAAAAACGATACGATTTCGTGTTATCAAACTCCCCCATACTTAAACCTTTGCTTGTCCTCAAGCAAAATAATCAAATTGAAAATATCGGACAAGTTTTTATAAACGCACATAACTAGTATACCTTTCGTTTTCAAATAATTTCAAGAAATCCTAAGTTAGTTCGACCGAGAAAATCGGATGAAACAACAACGATACGTAAACGACACAAGCAACAAGCTAGTCGAAGACTATCCGTTTTAAATGAAACGTCCAATTATACCGTTATAATTCAACTCAAGGTTTCTCGTTCATATTTCACCCGGTTTCGTTCTTGCGCAATCACATTAAGCCCATTATCCTTGCACGCACGTAGTGGAATAGCCGGTTAGTGGTTCTGATCAAAACGCGACGGTTTCTGGCACAATTATGTGGCAACCTCTTTTATCCAATTGCAAGATGCGGGGGATCAAACCGTAGTCTGCCCTACCGAGTTCAGTACCAGATGCTTCCGAACCACCTAGACAATGGATTCTTATGTTACTTAGTAGAAGCTTTTGCATCCGTTGGATTAAACGATCGGGTGAGGATCGCCCAATTTAATTGGTGCAATATCTATTTCCTTAAAGCATGTAACATTCTATTTAAATCAATTTGCAAGATCATCCACTTATGTTCATCGACTTTCCACGTGGATTGTGTTAAGACTGGTGCTGACTGCTAATATAAACTACTAGGGGCTAATTTAGAACTCAAAACTCAAAGTATCGGTATAACGAAAATGGAGATGATTCGCGTAAGTAGAGAGTTGAAGGTGTCATAATCGTATAGTTCTTTTTTGATCGTTCTCGGCCTTCTAACTAAGGTTTCAGTTAAAGTAGGTAACTAACGGTTATGCGAATATAAAAGGCGAAAAATTTTGGTATGGCTAAATAAAACGGGGAGAAAATGAAATAACGAAATATAACTGGAATAGAAATGAAATTACTCGTTCTGGATTAAGAATGAAGTACTCCTCCCACACTATATCAAACATTGTCTCAATGTTATGATATAATGGCGAGGTTAAATAAAAATACATCGGAAAAACAAGGAAAACAACAAGAAAAGGAAAAGCTACTGGCGACCACGACGGCTTCAGGTTCGTGACCGTCTGGAAGGAGTAGCTTCAGGGTCAGTGTCCTGGGGTCCAAGAGATATAACATCCATCCTCAAAGCATTAAGCTCGCACAACACTTCATCAAGCCTTTCATTTGTCGAGCGTTGACCACTCAAGATTTGGACATTTTGCTGATGTAAGGCGTCGAAACGCTCCTGATTCTTCCTTTCAAGAGCTACAGCCATCTGATTTTGCTGATGGAGGGCTCTAAGGACGTCCTCCATAGTAAAAGGAGGTGGTGCAGAAGAGGACGACTCAGGAATGTCAGGCGCGGGAGCAGCTCTATCCATTTCTTCCCGCATCTCATCAGCGGGGCCGACATGAGGTTCTTCTTGAGCAGCAGCAGGGCCTTCAGGGTTAAATAGCCAGTTGGCTCGGTTCTGAGGGTCGATTCGGTCCCTGCAAGGCAAAACAATGTTAGTGTAAACTCGGTTTTGTATCACTGGATGAAATCTTCCGTCGTCCCGCTCGTGGATGAGGTGGGCCGATTTGTAATGATCCAAAGTAAGCAGAACCGGTGGTCGGGATGGCAGATGAATAAGGGTGTCACCATGGTTTAGTGCTAAAGTAAGAGAAGTGACAAGCCCTCCGAAATAGAAAGGTTTGCCGCCTCTGGTGCAGATGGAGTGAATATGAGCCAGGAGGAAAGGTGCGGCATTAATTTTCTGACCCGAGAATGCACAATGCATGAAAAATAGCTCCTTTGAGTTGAGCTTGTGGTTACTATCCCTTGCAAAGATTGTGTTGGATAAGATACGGTGGAAGTAACGAATGGCGGGGTTGTGGATTTGGGTGGCATTTAGGTGATCGTATGAATCAGCCCGATTATTGGTCAAGCTATGCCACAGGTTGAAAGATTCCTCATGAAAAGTGTCAGGCATATGTAGGTGAGCGCCTTCGTCAGTACAGAAATCTAGCAGGCGACCGAATGCATTCTGAGGGAATTCGTATTCGGTGCTGAAAATTTGGAACCTTACCACACCGGTAAGTTGATTTCTTGCACCGTTAGGAGTAATGTAGCAAAATGAACTGAGAAACTCAAGGGTGAGAGTCTCGTACATCGGTTGTGGCTGGCTACTTAGGGTCCACAGGTTGACACTTTGTAGTAGGTGTTGGACACTTTCAAGAAACCCGAGGTTTCGAAGGCAGTCAGTGTCGACAAACCTCGTAGGATGGATGCCTCAGCGTTGGAATTTCAAGAACCGTGTCCGCTGAGTTTCACCCGCTTCGCCATTTCGTAGAGTAATGCTAGGAATGGGTTGGAGATTGTTCGCCATTTTCATGCAAGAGTGTTTGAGTGAAAATGGGTCTTGGTTGGTGAATGAGAGAATGAGAATGGTGATACGGGTAATGGATGTATATATGGTGGAAGGAGGTAGTGGAAGTTTGAAAGTTGATAGGGATTAATTTTGGGTTGAATGGGGTTAATGGGGAGTTATGAAAGAAGAAGAGAGAAAGGTGCAGGAAAAGGGAACGTTCTGCTAACAGGGTTACTGATGTAACCCGTGTTACGGTCGTAACACCTGGCTGACAAGCGTAACGCTCTGAAAGGCGCGTTACGGTCGTGGGGGATAGACGACGATCGTGGCAGCTACAAGTTTTGGTTTTTCACAGAATACAATACATTTGCACAGAGTATATTTTTATAGCAGCAGAACATTTCAGGCATTCCAACATAAACACAACATTAATTAATTAAACATATAATCCAACATATGTAATTCGCAATAGAGTAGAAAACCATAAAACATTGTAAGCAGCATAATGATTGTGAGTTTAAAACTGAAAACAAACAATTGCATTAATTCAAATTGAGTAGCTTGTTCTTTTTGACGGAAAATAAATGACTTATAAATTGAAATGCAGTAATTTAATAAAAAATTAAAACTATCTAGGAACAAAGCAGAATGGAAAAATTCTAAAAACAAAGAATTGAAAAACTGAAAACTGAAAAACTAAGAAACTAAAAACTGCTTCATCCAATCTTTTCTTTTTAATATTTCCAAAGCTTGAGTGATGTTATAGAATTGTTCCACCGAGATGTCAGTTAAACCAATAAGATCCAAACGCATAGTCTTCAATTCATTCTTTATTCCATCAATGTCAGTTTTATAAGCATCTAAAGTGGTCAGAATGGTGTTTAATTGTGTAGTATATTCTCCTTGGTTTGTATCAGGGGCTGCTTGTGCTTCAGCCATATTTGTAAAGTCATGATAACTAGGAGGGGTTTCAGGATCTGTTTCGTTTTCAGACATAAAATTATTATCAACAAAATATGATTGTGGTGTTTCTGGTGTCGAAGGATGATCGGGTGGATTCAATTCGTACAACCAATTTTCACGGTTGTGGACACTTATTCGGGCATGGTTCGGGAGGGTAAAAAGAGTAACAACTTCGTCTCTGATCAGGTAATCATAAGGTGCAGGGCCTAAATTTCCTATTATCCGGTTGTTGAAACAGAAGTTAATATTCATAGGCCTAATTGATCCAAATGGTGCACAGTTATTAAGTTGGCAACGAGGTCCAAGAGCATGTGCAATCATTGTAACTAATCCTCTCACACTGACAGGAACATTAGGGTCCTCACTAATGCGGGTAAAGGTCTTCATCAGGAGTGGGACAGCATTGACAGGTCGTCCTAGGTTCATACAATAAAGCAGAGATAGTTCATCCTTGGATACAACATTTTGATTTTGTTCTTTTCCAAACATAGTGTGGGCAAGAATCCTATGGAAATAACGGATGGCTGGGTTATGTATTTCATTGTTATCCATACTTTCTGGGTCAGGGTGATAGTTTCCGGTTAAAGTACCCCAGAAGTAATCCAGCTCAAAATCCAATATATCGGCCTCAGGGGTAGTAAAAGCTAAGGGTCCACTGGGGAATCCTAATAAAGCAGCTAAGTCCCTATGGTTATAGGTGAACTCAATACCAAAAAGTCTGAAGGTAATGATTCCTTTCCGGGCTCCAACACCGTGTTCGGGGATGTAAACTAGAGAACTCAAGAACTCAAGGGTGAGCTCTCGGTAAGTGACAAACCTATTTTTCAGGTGGGCTTTCTCCCATCCTAACTGGTTAAACATGTAGTAAACACTGTCAGTAATGCCTAAAGAGTCCATAGTGGGTACATCATGATACAGAGTTAAACGGATGTCTCGCTGAGACAAAGCCTCAAATCTTCTTCGTTGGTTTCTACCTCTAAAGGTGGTTTCCATAAAGTTCTGTGGAGGATCCATAGCAAAAACAAAGCGGGGAAACAGAGTAGAGGAGAAAGTAAAGAGAAAAAGACTATTCAGAAATCCTGTGTCAAGTAAAATTGATTTGAAATCAGCAGCAGTTTCATAAAAGTTTTTAAAAAAAATGAAAAATACTTATATAGAATGCAAATACAAATAATACAAACAAAATAGCAGGTAAAAACAAATAAAATGGGTTGCCCCCCATGAAGCGCTGTTTTTAACGTCATAAGCCTGACGAAATGCCTAGTGAAAGATTAGTCGGGAGAAATAGGTAGCAGTTCTACGAGTTTAAGCTTATTCGTATAATCTTTATTATCTATACGATGATATTGTTTTAACCGCTGCCCGTTTACAATAAACGGGGCGCTATTTCTATCCTTGATTTCTACCGTTCCGCTAGGAAAAACTCTTGTAATTTCGAAAGGATCGGGCCATCTAGATTTAAGTTTTCCAGGGAAGAGTCTAAGTCTAGAATTAAATAAAAGTACGACATATCCCACATTAAATTCTTTCCGCGATAAACGCTGATCGTGCCATTTTTTAGTTCGTTCTTTGTATATTTTAGCGTTTTCGTAAGCGTCTAGTCTTAATTCTTCCAGTTCATGTAAATCGAGGATTCGTTTCTCGCCAGCAGTAGTGTAATTAATATTGAGTGTCTTTATCGCCCAATAAGCTTTATGCTCTAATTCTACCGGGAGATGACATGATTTTCCGTAAACAAGTTTGAAAGGTGTAGTTCCGATATGAGTCTTATAAGCCGTCCTATAAGCCCATAAAGCTTCGTTAAGCTTGGATAACCAATCTTGTCGAGATATCGCGATGGTTTTTTCTAATATTTGTTTAATCTCTCTGTTCGAAACTTCTACTTGTCCGCTAGTTTGCGGATGATAAGGTGTTGCTACGCGGTGGTTCACTCCATATTTAGATAGTAATTTATCAAATATCTTCGAAATAAAATGAGATCCACCGTCACTGATAACAAGTCGGGGAACACCAAAACGCGGGAAAATTATATTCTTGAAAAGCTTTATCACTACTCGT
The DNA here is from genome assembly GCA_948472305.1 of Vicia faba. Classification (NCBI taxonomy): domain Eukaryota; kingdom Viridiplantae; phylum Streptophyta; class Magnoliopsida; order Fabales; family Fabaceae; genus Vicia; species Vicia faba. Next base: position 51,955 of record CATIWC010000233.1, read on the forward strand.
GTGTCATTTGTAGGAGAAGCTATTGCCTCGATCCATTTTGAAACGTAATCGACAGCGACGAGTATAAACTTGTTTCCAAAAGAAGATGGGAAAGGTCCCATAAAATCTATTCCCCAAACGTCAAAGATTTCAACTTCAAGTATTCCTTTCTGAGGCATTTCGTCGCGTCTTGAGATATTACCGGTGCGTTGGCATCGGTCACAGTTTTTAACGGCGACGTGGACATCCTTCCACAGGTTAGGCCAGAAAAGGCCGACTTGGAGAATTTTGGCACACGTTTTAGAGGTGCTAGTATGTCCGCCATAAGGAGATGAATGACAATGGGAAATGACGTTTTCTATTTCTTCGTCGGGTATACACCGGCGGAAAATTCCATCAGGTCCTCGTTTAAATAAAAGTGGTTCGTCCCAATAGTAACTCTTGAGATCATGGAAGAATTTCTTTTTTTGTTGGTAAGTTAAGTCAGGTGGAAGCGCTCCGACAGCTAAATAATTAACGATGTCAGCATACCAAGGCAATCCTATGGTCATGTCGATGGCTTCCACGACTTCTTTAGCTTCTGGTTTATTTAAATTCAATTGAGCTAGGTCGCCTATCATATGTGCTATCAGATGTTCATACGGAAAATCGTCGTTAATTGGCACTTGTTCGGGTTTTATACCTTCTAAATGGGATAAATGATCCGCTACGACGTTTTCTGTTCCTTTCTTATCTTTAATTTCCAAGTCGAGTTCTTGTAAAAGTAAGATCCATCGGAGGAGTCTGGGTTTTGCATCTTTCTTGGCAAGTAAATATCGGATAGCAGCGTGGTCCGTGTAAATGATGATTTTTGCTCCTACAAGGTAAGAACGGAATTTGTCAAGCGCGAAGACCACGACTAAGAGTTCTTTTTCAGTGGTGGCGTAGTTCATCTGAGCTGAGTCTAGCATTCTGATGGCGTAGTAAATTGCGTGAAGTTTCTTATCTTTTCTTTGTCCAAGAACTGCGCCTACAGCGTAATCACTTGCATCGCACATGATTTCGAAAGGTAACCTCCAATCGGGCGGTTGCATGATTGGTGCAGAAATAAGTGCGGCTTTAAGGGTTTCAAAAGCTTGAAGACAATCGCCATCGAATATGAACTCATCATCCTTCATTAATAGACCGGTAAGTGGTTTTGTAATTTTCGAGAAATCTTTATTAAAACGTCGGTAAAAACCGGCGTGTCCTAGAAAACTTCGTATCTCTCGAACGGTCTTTGGTGGTTGGAGTTCTTTAATCACTTCTATCTTAGCTTTATCAAATTCAATTCCTTTATTAGAAATAACATGTCCAAGTACGATTCCTTCTCTGACCATAAAGTGGCATTTTTCCCAGTTGAGCACAAGGTTTACTTTCACACATCGTTCTAAAATACTTTCTAAATTAGATAGACATCCTTCAAAGCTTTGTCCACACACAGAGAAGTCGTCCATAAACACTTCCATGATGTCGTCAATGAAATCTGCAAAGATGGCCATCATACATCGTTGGAAAGTTGCGGGAGCATTACATAATCCAAATGGCATTCGTCTGTACGCGAACGTTCCATAGGGACACGTTAATGTAGTCTTCTCTTGGTCATCAGGGTGAATCGGAATTTGGAAAAATCCGGAATAACCGTCTAAATAGCAGAAGTAGGAGTGTTTGGCTAATCGTTCTAACATTTGATCAATAAAGGGTAAAGGAAAATGGTCTTTCCGAGTAACTTTGTTCAGTTTTCGATAATCAATGCACACTCTGTGTCCACTAACTACTCTTTGTGTTATTAATTCGCCTTGTGCGTTTTTCACGACAATGACACCTCCTTTCTTAGGTACGACATGCACTGGGCTAAACCATTTACTGTCGGAGATCGGGTATATAATTCCAGCTGCCATTAGCTTTTTGATTTCATCTCTGACTATAGTGCTTAGAATCGGATTGATTCTTCTTTGAGGTTCTCGAGAGGTTTTGCAATCCTCTTCTAATAGAATACGGTGCATACAAATTGAAGGACAAATTCCTTTTAAGTCTGATATGTTGTAACCTAACGCAGTAGGGTATTTCCTTAGAACGTCTAAAAGTTTCTGAGTTTCGAGCGTTCCTAAACTGGAATTCACTATTACAGGTCGAGTTTGTTCAGTATCAAGGAATTCGTATCGTAGATTTTTAGGTAGAACTTTCAATTCTAGTTTTGGTTTCTTGGAACATGGCATATGATCGGGTGTAAGTGCTAGACTTTCGCCTAGACTGTCATCTTTATATGGTTCTCGCCAATTGTCGTCTTCGAATATCAGAGGGGTTTCAATTTTCATTATTTCGGAATATGTGGTTTGTTCAACTTCCATTTCTCTCACGCACTCGTCTATAATATCGAGTAAATAACATGTGTCGTTCATGGCGGGTGCTTGTAGAAATTGAGTGAGGATGAATTCCACTTTTTCCTCTCCAACTTCGAATGTTAATATGCCCTTCTTTACATCAATTATAGCTCCAGCTGTGGCTAGGAATGGTCTTCCTAGTATGATAGGGGTAACTGAGTCCTCGGTTATGTCCATGATGATGAAATCGGTAGGGATATAAAATTGACCTATTCTAACTGGAACGTTTTCCAGTATACCTACAGGATATTTAACCGATCGGTCGGCTAATTGGACGGACATTTTCGTGGGTCTGAGTTCTCCCATCTCTATCTTTTTGCAGATAGATAAGGGCATGACACTAACGCTTGCTCCTAAGTCACATAGAGCTTTGTCTATGACAAAGTTTCCAATATTACAAGGTATAGAGAAACTACCTGGGTCTTTTAGCTTAGGAGGCATATTGTTTTGAATGATCGCGCTACACTCGGCAGTGAGTGTAACTGTTTCGTTATCCTCTATCTTCTTCTTGTTGGATAGGATTTCCTTAAGAAATTTTGCGTACGAGCGCATCTGAGTGATGGCTTTTGTAAAAGGTATTGTTATATTGAGTTGTTTCAGAAGTTCAACGAATTTCTTGAACTGGCCCATCGTTTTGGAATTTGTAAGTCTCTGAGGAAACGGGATTGGTGGTTTATAAGGTGGTGGAGGTACATTAGGCTTCTCTTGCTCCACTGCCTCTTGCGTTTCGCTTTCCTTTTCTTTTTCTCTAGGTTCATTGGCTTGTTCAGGCGGCTCGCTCTGCTTTTGGTACATGGCTGGATTTTCTAGTCTCGGGTCAACAGGTCCGTCGAGTTCTTTTCCACTTCTCAGTATCACAGCATTAGCATGTCCTTTCGGGTTGGGCTGTGGTTGACCAGGAAAAATTCCAGCTGGTGCCGCAGTAGATGCTTGTTGTTGAGATACTTGTGAGATTTGCGTCTCAAGCATCTTGTTATGGGTGGCTAAAGCATCAACCTTGCTAGCTAATTGTTTTATCTGCTCATTAGTATGTAAATTTTGATTCATAACGTCTTTATTAGTATGAGCTTGGGAAGCAACGAAGTGTTCAATCATGATTTCTAGGTTAGATTTCCTAGGAGCATTAGGTCCATTACTAGGATGATTTGGGATAGCTTTTGGATAACCGGGTGGTGTGGCAGGAGCTTGTACAGGCGCGTATAAAGCGTTGTTACTTTTGTATGAAAAGTTCGGATGATTTTTCCAGCCTGGGTTATAGGTATTGCTATAAGGGTTCCCTTGTACATAGTTTGCTTGTTCAGCTGGAACTCCTGTTAGAAGTGGGCATTCTGGAGCAAGATGTGATTGAAGACCACATAGATCGCAAGTTTGGACAGCTGCAGCTACGGTAGCTGCAGGAGCAGTGGTAAGGTTTTCTAGCTTTTGGGTAAGAGCTTCCACTTTAGCATTGACTTGGTCCAGGATATTCACTTCAGACATTCCACCTTTAGTTTGGGATTTCTCCATATTAGCTCTTTCGCTTCCCCATTGATAGTGGTTCTGGGCCATACTTTCGATAAGTTGATTTGCTTCGGCATATGGTTTATCCATCAGTGCGCCACCAGCAGCGGCGTCTATAGTCATTCTTGTGTTATACAACAAACCGTTATAAAACGTATGAATGATTAGCCATTCTTCTAAACCATGATGAGGACAGAGTCTAATCATGTCCTTGTAACGTTCCCATGCTTCGAAAAGTGATTCGTTATCTTTTTGTCTAAATTCGTTGATGTTAGCTCTAAGCATAGCAGTTTTGCTTGGTGGGAAATATCTAGCCAAGAAGACTTTTTTCAATTCGTCCCATGTGGTGATTGAATTTGAAGGAAGGGATTGGAGCCAGGATCGGGCTCTGTCTCTTAAAGAAAAAGGAAATAGATGCAATCGTATCGCCTCGGGGTTTACACCATTCGCTTTTACAGTGTCTGCGTACTGCACAAACACTGACAGATGTAGGTTAGGGTCGTCAGTAGGAGATCCAGAAAATTGGTTCTGCTGAACGGCGGATAGAAGCGAAGGTTTCAGCTCGAAATCGTTTCGAGCGATAGCAGGGGCGGCAATGCTGTTGTGAGGCTCCGCTTGCGAAGGAACTGCGTAGTCCTTAAGAGCGCGAGGCAGATTTGGTACGTCAGCCATCGTCGATTCTTCGGTAGATTCCGATAACGGGATATCAGGAATTTTAGTTAGAGGAAGATTATTGAGAGACCGGTATTCTTGAATTCGGCGTCTTAATCTTAAGTAACGCTCGATATCGTTAATTTGTAAATGCAAAGGCTCGTTTTGAGAACGAGTGTTTGGCATACACAGAGGGAAATATAAAAAGTTGCCTTAGTCTAGACAGCGTTGTTTTTAGATTACACTAGTGACTAAACTAAAGTCCCCGGCAACGACGCCAAAAACTTGATGTGTCTGCGATCGACTTAATGTCTGACGGTATCTTAACTGCAAGCGCACAGCCTATCGCGGTAGTAATAAAAGATTGTCGAATCCACAGGGACTTTATAATCACTCTAGTGTAATAAAACAGGTTGGTTTAGCTAAGGCGGAAATTGTCACGTTGGTTTTGAGAAGATTAAGGAAGGTAAATTAATTGATTTTAAAGTAATTATAAAATGAAATGGTCGGTACGCAATTGAGTCGACCTAAAGGATCTAATCGGACCTAGGCATATAAGGATGGTCAACTTGGTTTATCTGTAGAATTAATCAGTTTAAAAACCCTCAACTCACACTTTCATGGTCTTATCTCGGATTATACGTCTAAAGCCCTATACCTGCTTTCGCTAGCCTATAAGTGTTTAGAAGTATTTTTTGGAAACTTAATTAATTCTAATTTGGTTTAAAGCGCTTTCACTGTATTTAAATCAAATGCCTAACTTTAGCTATCCGGTTAAAAACCTCACACTTTCGTGGTCTCGATCTAACCTATTTACTCTTCTTACTTTCGTAACAAAGGTTTTATTATTAAGCATAAAAAGTTATAACCAGAGTTAAGTTGATTAAAGTTTTAGCCTAAGTTTGATCAGATGCCTAATGTCTCTTACTATCCCATACCGACGCTAAAGGTTTAGCTAGCCATGGAAATTATAATGAACGTACTGGAAATAAAAACAAACAAATATAGATTGGACATTATAAATAATAAATTAAACATGCATTAATTAATTAAAAGGTATGTAATACAATTGCAAAATAGAAACCTGAAAATAAAGCCAATACTTCAATCCCTCTTCCACAAATCAGAAACTCGGACTTGGTATCGGTAATATGACAAATTCTGAGGCTTGAATAATAAATCTTAAACTATAATAATAATTTCCTGATGATGGAAATTATTATTTGGGCAATGAAATTAAAAGAACGGAAATAAACAAATGCTGAAAAATAACAACTGAAATAAACTCTGTACTTCTAACGTTGAATGTTGAGGTATTTATAGAAGAATAAATCTGGCAGTTGGCTTGAAAACTTGTAACTAAGCTTTCCTTGAAAATCTCCACAAATGTAGGAACGTGGGTAGTTGAGGAAGAAGTGGTGAACGTGGGATTTGACTGGAGAGAAATAAGGAGTTTGGAAACTCCTTCTGTTTTGCTTTGCCACGTTCTACATTCTTCAAATAAACTGATATACGCATTACGTTCGTTACATGAGCGTTATGAGCAGCTTTGGTCTTTCCCCGTGTTACGGTCGTGGCCAATATGTTACGGTCGTAACACTCTTCAAGATGGCTTACGGTTGTGGCAGCTACATTACGACCGTCACAGCTACAAAAATGCAGTTCTTTGACAAATTTATCTTTTTCTTCTGTTCTTTCGATGTTTTCTTGCATTGTTTCATGTTTTCTTCTGTTTTGAGCTGAGTTATGAATACCTGCAAAAAGTAATGACAAACTCGAAATATTCGGGAATTAATCGGGTCAAAATAATACAGAACGGGTGAATTTCATAGAAAATAAACGATACGATTTCGTGTTATCAACAATCATATGATATTTATGCATATAATGTTATTATACTACACCTAACTAATTAAATGATATTTATATGCATGATAAAGAGAATGAGGAAGTAAGTAGGGGTAAGAAGACCACGGCTAACAAAAAATCTACTTCTCAATATAGGTCGTGCCTTCGGACATATATAGGAATAACAGATATTTCAATTGGTGGTACTCGTCTTATATCTATGAAGGAAGACATTTTTGGTTATGAATACATGGAAGCAATTAATAGAGAAGATATTGATCAAGTTTTACAACATTCTACTTTAGGCCTTGGTGTTATCGATACGTACATCAGGTATACTCCGATCAAGTTTGTTTAATTAAATGAACAATATATTTACTCATTTCAATGAATATAGTCTAATTTTAATGATGTTTTTATTTAAGGTTTTTGTATGACAAAGTGATGTGCTCGCGTGGATTGGAAGAAAGATTCGCTTTCTTAGCTCCCAACACCGTCAACGCAAGGTTAATTGTAACAAAACCAGATGATATCATATCGTATGTACTCGGTTTATTTATGGTCAGCAAAGATACACAAAAATGTTCTTTTTACCATATAATACCGGCAACCGGTTAGATTTTTATCCTAACTTCATCTATTATAATTTTTTGATTTTTGACGTTGTGTAGAAACTTTCCATCAAACATTTGTTTAATTTTACAGTGGACATTGGTTGTTGCTTGCGATTAATCCTATTAGAGAGATTGTATACTATCTGGATTCGTTATACAATGATTGGACAACATACCCAGATTTGAAGAAGATGATTGATACGTAAGTGAGACTGTTCTAAATATTCATGTGTATATTTATTTATCTATGTGAGATTGTTCTAAATAGTCATTTACATTTTATTATAGCGTTCTACAAGCTTTTCGATCACAAAGAGGTATTCAAGTACCAAAGAGTAGAGCCAACAAAATTACGTGAATCAGAGTGCATGTATATTTTCACAATTTGATGATGATACTTGATAAAACAAGTTAAGGGGTATATCCTGATATATATCTGTATTTTCTTTCCATGTGTAGTATCCTCGTCAACATAATTGTATAGATTGCGGTTATTTCATGTTGAGGTTTATGAAAGAAACGCTTCTTTTGGACCGAATAGAGATTCCATCCACGGTATGAATTTCTAACTTAGGAATTATTTTAATATTTCTCATAAAATGGCATAGTGTTTTAACTAAATCACATACTATGTTATATTACTATGTAGTACTTCGACGAATTCAATTATGCTCATTACTCAAAAGATCAATTGGATGAACTTATGGAGGAATGGTGTTAATTTATTATGGAGTTGAGAATTTTATAAGGTATATTGTCTTTCTTTCAGATGATTGAACAGAAGATGTGGAAGATGAACTTTTGCTTTAGTGGCGATGAAGTACAGAAGGTACTGCTGATCAATGTTGATGTAGTCTGGAGATCTGGTTGGCCTTCTGTGATTGATGCATCCCAGAATTATTCTGGACCAAATTCTGAGGTAATCCTTCAGATCTTTGATTTTGTTGGATGGTTGGCCAGAAGTAAATATTTCCTTTGAGACCTTGGTTAGGTCAGAACTTTTGTCTTCCATATCACTGCATCGAATATCGTCGTCGTCATGACCTATGAGTTTCCCAATGAGATCTTCAGTGATGATGATTTTCTTTCCCATAACATAGGATGTTACCTGATGGTTTGAAGTTGTGGCATGGATCCAGAATTCTTTCACAAGTTTTGGAAACACTGGACTTATGAGACGATCAAAATACTTCATCCAACCTTGGAACTCAATATCCGGGATTAAATCATACCCATTTTCCTTCATGCTTATGAAATCAACAATAAGCTCACAAAGAACTTCCAGAGAATCAATGGGTGTGAGGAGAGTTCTTGAGGGTTCAATGTACCTTTCTTAATTTGAGGAGGAAGAACCATGAATGGTTTGAGAAACTTGAGAAAATTGATGAGACGAAGCCATTTGTTCATTCAGACTCTTTTAGGTTTTTTGAAATATGAAAGCTTGAAGAGATAAAAGTGAGTGAGAGTGGAAGTGATATAGTGTTTGTGAAAAAATGAAGTATATATAAGCAACGGAAAGAAAATAGAAGTTTTAATCAAAAAGAAAAGGAATTGAAAGAAAATGATTACGGGCATTTAATGTTCCTAAAAAGAGTGATAACAAAGATATGGAACAGTTACCGATTTGACTCGGGCCTCAATGCATCAACTCAACCGTTTCAGTCCCTTCAGAATTTGAACACGTGTTCAGCCTTAGAGGGTGACCTTGCGTTTAGAGTTGATAGATGTTTATTTTGTGAACTGCTTACTTCTATCTTATAAATGAACCATTTTTGGAGAATGTTCAGATCTTCTGGATAGATTCTGATACAACTTTCCTTCTCACTTCTGAAGAACTATTGATCAGATGTTCACATAAAGAACATTAAAGCATAAAGTTCTGAAGGTTTAAATATACAGAAACAATATTATCATTCTGGGCATTATTTCATACTGAATGATTCAGAATGAAATTAAATCTATCTTCATAAAGAGGTTTAGTGAAGACATCATCCCATTGATGGTCTGTTTTTATAAATTTTAAAGAAAGAATTCCTTTCTGAATATGGTCCATAATAAAATGATGTTTAATTTCTCTATGTTTATCCCTAGAATGTAAAGTAGGATTTTTTGAAAGACAAATAACAGAAGTGTTATCATAGAGGATATGAATGTTACTCTCATATATGTTAAACTCTTCAAGTTGAATCTTTATATAGAGCATATGTGTGCTGTATCTAGATGCTATTATATATCCAACTTCAGTAGTTGACAGTGTAATGGTGGATTTTCTTTTGCTAGACACGAGATTAGATTGTCTCCCAAAAATTAGCAGCTTCTAAAAGTACTTTTTCTTTCTATTCTGTCTCCGGCAAAGTCAGCATCACAATACCCTACTAATTTATATTCTCTTGATTTTCTATAACACATACCAAGATTAGTAGTACCTTTCAGATACTTGAAAATTTGCTTAACTACTGTTAAGTGAGATTTTCTAGGATCTGATTAGAATCTAGCACAAAGGCACATACTACACAAAATATCAGGTCTTGAAGCTATTAAATATAAGAGAGAACCAATCATACCTATGTAGAGCTTTTGTTCTACTTTCTTACTTACCTCTTCCTTTTCCAGAATGCATGTGGGATGCCTATGAGTTTTGGATGGCTTACACTCTGACAAATCAAATTTCTTTAGAAGTTCTTTGACATACTTGCTTTGATGAATGTAGGTTCCTTTTGAAGTTTGGTTGATTTGGATACCCAGTAAGAACTTGAGTTCGCCCATCAAGCTCATTTCAAACTCTTCCTGCATAGACTTAGCAAATTCTCTTCCCAAAGAGGCTTTAGTAGATACAAAAATTATATCATCTACGTAAATTTGACAAACCAGAATGTCATTTTTAAATAGTTTATAGAATAGGGTGGTGTCCACCTTCTCTCTGGTAAAATTATTTTCTAGCAGAAAATTACTTAGTCTTTCATACCAAGCTCCGGGAGCTTGTTTCAGACCATATAGTGATTTCTTAAGTTTATAAACATATTCTGCATGTTTTGTATTTTCAAAGCTAGGGGTTTGGTCCACATAAACTTCTTCATCAATGTAACCATTTAAAAAAGCACTTTTGATATCCATCTGATAAAGAGTGATTCCATTATTTACAGCAAAAAATATTAAAAGTCTGATAGATTCTAACCTGGCGACTGAAGCAAAGATTTCTGTATAGTTTATCCCTTCTTGCTGACTATAACCTTGTGCCACCAGTCGTGCTTTGTTTCTGACGACTTCTCCTTGTTCATTTAGCTTGTTTCTGAAGACCCATTTGGTTCCAATAATGTTGAAGCCTTTTGGCTTAAGAACTAGATCCCACACATCGTTTCTGGTAAATTGATTTAATTCTTCTTGCATTTCAAGGATCCAGTCATTGTCCAGAAGAGCTTCATCGATGGAAGTTGGTTCAATCAGAGATACTAGTCCCATGAGAGATTATTCATAATTTCTAAATGTAGATCTTATTCTGATTGGGTCATCCTTCTTTCCTATAATTGAGTTTTATGGATGTGCTAAGCTGCTTCTAGATTGTCTTTTCTGGATGGGGTCTTCAGAGATTGCTGTAATTTTTGAGATGTCTTCTTCAGTATGTGGATGTAATTCTTTATCAAGACCTTCTAATGCTCTGTCTTCAGTACCCGTAAATTGAACTTCTATATCTGTAAAAAATTCACCGTGCTTTGACTTTTGAGAGCCAAGTTTATCATCAAATCTGGCACTGATAGATTTTTCCATAATTCGTATTTCTGTGTTATATACTATGTAACCTTTTGATCATTCACAGTATCCTAACATGAGACACTTTTGTGCTTTAGATTCAAACTTGTTCAGATGTTCTTTAGTGTTTAGAATAAAACAAGTACATCCAAATGGATGAAAATAAGAGATGTTGGGCTTTCTGTTCTTCCATGGTTCATATGGAGTCTTATTCATAATTGGTCTTATGGAGATTTTATTCTGAATATAACACACTGTGTAATTGCTTCAGGCCAGAAGTTCTTAGAAATATTAGTCTTGTTGATCATGCTTCTGGCCATTTCTTGTAAAGTTTTATTCTTTCGTTCTACAACTCCATTTTGTTGAGGAGTTCTAGGACAAGAGAAATCATGAGAGATGCCATTCCCATTAAAAAAAATTCAAATTTTTTGTTTTCAAATTCCCCACCATGATCACTTCTGACTTTAACAATTCTAAAATCTTTTTCGATTTGAACTTGGTTATAGAAGGTAATGAACACGGAGTGTGACTCGTCCTTGTGTCTTAAGATCTTTACTCATGTGCATCTCCTATAGTCATCTATGATCACTAATCCATACTTCTTGCCATTGATGAATGCAGTTTTCACTGGTCCAAATAGATCTATATGCAGAAGTTCTAACAGTCTAGAGGTAGAAACAACATTTTTTTATTTGAAAGAAGGTTTTGGAAACTTGCCTTTTTGACATGCTTCACACAGAGCATCTGAGTTAAACTATAGGTTAGGAAGTCCTCTGACCAGATTGAGTTTGTGAATCTGAGATATTCTTCTCATACTAACATGCCCCAATCTTCTATGCCCGACCCATTGCTCGTCGTTAACACACATTAGGAATTTTACATTCTGACTTTTTAGTTCAGAAAGTTTTATTTTGTAAATGTTATTCTTTCTCTTTCTATTAAAAAGGATAGATCCATCATTCTGACTAATTGCTTTACAGGACTTTTGATTAAAGATTATATCATAACCGTTATGACTTAATTGACTTAAGGATAACAAGTTATGCATTAATCCATCTACTAACATAAAATTAGTTATAGAAGGAAGTGTACTGTTACCAATAGTTCTAGAGCCAATAATATTTCCTTTCCGATTTCCTCTGAAACCTATAAAGCCTCCAGATTTAAGCTCCAGACTTTGGAACATATTCTTTCTTCTCGTCATGTGTCGAGAGCATCCAGAGTCCAGGTACCAAGATTTATGTTTCAACTTTGCTGTTAAAGAGTTAAAGACATCTGTAACATAGACAACTTTATACTTAGGTACCCATATCTTTTTGGGTCTTTGTTTGTTAGAGTTACCAAAATTCTGTTTGAATATTGGTTTAGCAGAAAAATCATTACTAGTATAATTTATGTCATGTGTATGTCCATATGTGAAGTGAGAATAGAGAGGTGTGTGTTTTATGACTATATCATTAACTTTCTTTGGTTGATATTCTTTCCCTTATATCCTATACCTTTTCTGCCATTTCTGCTAACTCCATAGATCATTGAAGCCATCATGCTCCTATCTATGTTTTTAGCTAGAAATTTTTGAAAGCTATGATCATATTCTTTTATGATTCTATCAGAACTATTAGAAACTTATGAAACAATTTCTTTCCGAGCTTTTTGTAATTCATTTTTAATAACGTAATTTTCATTTTTGAGTTTAGAAATGGTTTCTTTTAGCTCAAAGTTTTCGGTTTTTAGTTTCTTAGTTTCTTCAGAGTTAGATACTAGATCCTTTTTCAGGTTCTTGTTTTTTACTCAAAGTTGCTGATATCTTTCAAGAATTTATGACAAGCTTTCTTCTAATTGAGATATAGAAAATTTAGATAATACCTCTTATGCCTCTAAGTCTAACTCTAATTTAGATGAACCAGTGTCATATACGTTAGCCATAAAAGCTACGTTGGCTCATTCATCTTCTGATTTTGTTTCAGCTTAAGAAGATTCTGAGTCATCCCATGTTGCCATAAGATTTTTCTTCTTTACATTGAAGAATCTCTTTTTTGGTTTTTATTTTTGAAGATTTGGACAATCGCTTTGGTAATGACCTTGTTCATTGCATTCGTAGAAAACAATATCTCTATTACTGGATTTTCTATATCTATAAAATGATTCAGAATGATTCCCTATTCTTCTGGGAGTTTTGAACTTCCTCTACCTTTGCTTCCATAGCTGATTGACTCTTCTGGAGAGAAGAGATAGTTCATCTTCTTCTGACGAGGATTCACCAGAGTTTTCTTCTTTTGCCTGAAAAACTTTAGGTTCATATTTTTATTAGATTTAAGAGCGAGAGACTTACCTTGCTTCTGGGGCTCATCTTCTTCTAGTTCTATCTCATGACTTCTCAAGGAGCTGATAAGTTCTTCAAGAGATATTTTGTTCAGATCTTTGGCTAGTTTTAAGGCTGTGACCATGGGTCTCGATTTCTTGGGTAAGCTTCTGATGATTTTCTTTACATGATCTGCTGTTGAGTACCCTTTGTCCATAACTTTTAGCCCAACAACTAGAATTTGAAACTTTGAGAACATTGTTTCCATTGTTTCCTATTCTTTCATTTTAAAAGCCTCATACTTCTGAATGAGAGCAATAGCTTTGGTTTCTTTGACTTGTGTGTTGCCTTCGTGCGTCATTCTCAAGGAGTCAAACGTGTTTTTGGTTGATTCTCTGTTTGTGATCTTTTCATACTCGGTGTACGAGATAACACTTAAGAGGATTATTCTGGCTTTGTGATGATTTCTGAATTCTTTCTTTTATAGCCTGACATTCTCTTTCTGTCAATCTTCTGACTGCTTTCATCAACTGGATGTATGTATCTATCAGTCACCATATCCCAAAGATCAGTGTCATGAGCTAGAAAGAAACTTTAGATTATGTCTTTTCAGTAATCTAAGTTCTCACCTTCAAAGATTGGAGGTTTTCCGTTGATTATGTCTTTCTCATCATGATTATCATTGATGATGGTCTGACTTGGTCCCACCATAGTGTTTTTCTTGCTTGGATCTTTTTCTGACACTGTTAAGTGTTTTCACCCAGAACCCGGCGCTCTGATGCTAATTGAAGAATGGAAAAACACAACAAAGGGGGTTTTGAATTGGGGTTTTTAAAATTAGAGCAATAGACATGTTGGTTATCCTGGTTTGTTTGAACTCAAACTACTCCAGTCCACCCGCCAAGGTGATTTCGCCTCTCTCAAATGAGGTCTTAATCTACTAATCAAACTTGATTACACAGATATAATGACAATTGTCAAAGTCTTCTTGAGATTAAACCACAACTCGACTTTCTCAAGGTTTTACACAATAATATAATGGAAAGCGTGTACAAAGATGTTTTCTAGATAAAACAATATCACTACAGTGATGTATTGCACAATTGAAAAGCATAAGATGGAAAGGTAATGATATTTCTCTTTTTTAGTGCACAATAATGTTGTGTGTGATTTCTCCTTCACGTCTTCTTTATATAGGTAATGCATGAGAGACATGAGAAGATGCTTTTGGAAGGTTGATAAATAGTAGTTAATGTTCTTTCCAAACATATAGATTTTGTCTTTGATTCAGCGGTTACTTTTGATTTACAATGAATAAAATGTAACGCTTCAGAATATTCCTTCTTTTAGATTATATCAGTGGATGGATGTTACCGTTGAGACTTCTTTAGTTCTTTCCAGATCTTTACTTTATCAGAATATCAGAGTTTGTTTAATTTTTCACAGCGTTGGTGCATTCAGAAGTTGTAACGTTAGAACTTCTTTGTTTAAGCCTGTCATATGAATTTGCTTCTAAGTGTTGAACCAGAGCTACAAAAATGTAACTCTCTCATCTTCTATGCTTATTTCATCAGAGTTTCTCTGCATATTAAAATACTTTATTAGAGAGCATATTTTTTATTTTATAAATAACATGTGTTTGTTATCATCAAAACTCTTATAAGAGTGTAGAACCAAACTATGTTCTAACAGTATGGTCGATTGGTAATGGAGAAAGCATTGATGCTTTAAAATGATTATTGGGTAGCACCAAGGATTTTACTGAGGGACCATCTTCACAACAACCTAAATTAGAAGCAAAACTACATAATAGCAACTCTAATTGATGGAAATGATGATTGAGAATGGAGCAGGTAGAAATGATGTTTTATCCAGGATATCTTAGATAGAATTGTAGCTACTCATCACCCCTGGAGGGATATTGGAGAATATGTTTTTTTTTGGGAGGTACTAATAATGGAGCTTTTACCATATCAATTACTTATGCAACAATTTTGAATAATGTGCATATTAACCCGAGTAAGGAATTGAGAAATATATGGAGAATTAAGGTGCCTGAAAAGAATTAGAATACTCTGTGGAAACTTGTTTTGCAGGTAATATGCTTCAAATAAAACATCGACTTTTGATGATAACAACTACTATGATAAAAACACTAGTGACAACTATGCTAAGTCAAGCATGAACGATTAAGCGGTAAAAGATGCAAAACTAAGTATTATGGTTTGATGAAATTGACTATCTAATGAAAGAAAATCAAGTAGAAATAATTTAAAGTCTCATATCAAGTGATCTCAAGTTGTGTCAACATAAAAAGGAGTATATGGAAAAGGCTTGTATAAAAGGAGTAATCTCCTAATTTAGTAAGTGAATGAACATCTGTAAATAAAATAGGATTTTTCGTAAAAGCACGAGGCTAAAACATACACACACACAAAAACTAATTTCAAAATGATTTACCAAAAGAAAATACTTTGAAAAACATCTGGAAATTGTATCAGATGAATTGGGAGCATTCAAAATAGCCATGGGCAAGATTTTTACTTTTTTAATTGATTATAGTAGATTTCTTATTGATTAGAAATGAACAAACTTAAGGCCTAAGCTAGTCTGAATGCGCTTTGATTCTATGCAACGACTAGATATACTAACCTTCCATTTTGAGAACTTACAAACATATATTTGCACCATCTAATTCATTGTAAACATGCTCTAATTGATTAATTAACGGTAAAATGCATTAAATTGAAATTCCTTTTTGTGCCAACTTCAAACCTATAAATAGAGGTTTCATTTCTCATTCCAAACCATCCAGAATCGTGTTTTGACACTTTCACCTATCACTCCCTATCTCTAAAGTTTTATTTAACTTTATATCACTAAATGTTTTAGCCAAATGTCCTTGTGAGGAAAGTTCCTTTGTGAGTGAAGATATATTTGTAATTCTGAAAAGGTTATAATTGTAAAATTCACCAAAAGAATCGTTTGTATACACCTTGGTTAAATATTGTCGATTTAGGGATTTATTTGGGTTATAAGATAATCCTATAAAAAGCTTATTTTTGGAGGTTGTGTGATCACTCCTAGGTTTGGTTGAAGATCATCCAATGTTAAAATCTTATAGGTTCTTGGTCAGCCCGATTAAAACCAAGATAGGTTGAAGCTCATTCTGGTATTGAAAGCTTCATAGGTTCGAGATCAACCCGTTGTTAAAATATCATAGGTTTTTGGTTAGTCCTGTTAAAACCAAGGTATTGAGCTCATATTTTTTGGAACTTAAAGACTAACTGCTCTAAGATCGGTGTTCATGGAAAGAATACTAACCACTTCAACCCACCATCGGGAAGGAAGAATGGTCGATTCACTCTCAACAATATATTAAAAAAAAGACGCAAACGCCCATATCCATCATCTTGCAATATTTGGTTGAAGATCAACCGTCATTTCCTTGTATAAGGGGGTTTGTGAGTATTTTCTACTAAAAGCTTTCAATTTATTATCGGAAACTCTCAAGGTCAATTCTCGGAGATAGAAGTAGGTCATTTTAATTTTAATTTAAAAAAATGTTAAAGTGATTAGTTAATTAATTTACCAAAATTAAAATTTAATTAAGAAAAATCCTAAATCTATTTTTATGTGATTTTTATATTTGTCTATTGATTAAAATAAATAAAAAGGAATAAATAAAATAAAAAAAATGAATAAAATAAGAAAATAAAGATGGGCCTAGTAGCAAAAGTAAACAGGGGGTGCAATCATCAGAAATCCCTAGGCCCGAATCTTTGAAAGCCCCATGCCCTAACCATGGTATTTTCAGATTCTTGCATGGAACCTCTGATTCAACCATCCATAATTATTCTATATAAACTCAAACAAACGTTAGCATGACATGACGTGTGATTAAAATTAGAGATTCGAAGTTTAAAATTTTACCAAACCGTTGTTGTCAAATGGGGCGTGCTAGGTATATGATGGACTGATCTTGAGCCTTGGGGACTTCAGAAGGATGGTTTGAGGTTTGGTGTAACGCCCGTAATTTAATTAATTATTTAATTAAATTATTTTTGGAATATTTGTGAAGTTGTGTTATGATAATAATTGATGTGTGGTGGTTATTGGATTTATTTATTTTATTAAGTTGTGGAATAATATTAGAATGATAATATTATTTGATGTGGGTCTGTTTTAAATGATAGAAGTAGTAAGAAGGGGGTGTAGGAGTTTTAAGCCCATTAAGGCATAAAGAGAATAATAGGGTTATTTTATTATTGTTAGAAATAATAGAAAAGAAGAAGCAGTAAGAGAGAAAGAAATAAGGGTTGGAAGAAGAGAACGTGAAAGTTGTTGGAAAGGAGGAAAAGAGGCAGAATGGAAATTCAACCGAAAAAGTTATAGAGCAACCTTCAATCCAAGGTAAGGGTGGGGTTCTGACTCTATAATAGGGTTTATGATGATTAGTATGTGGGATTAGATGTGGAAATGTTGTCTTGTTCATGATTTGAATATATATATATATATATATATATATATATATATATATATATATATATATATATATATATATATATATATATATATATATATATATATATATATATATATATATATATATATATATATATATATATGTTGTTGTATGATGAGAATCAATGATTGAAAGATAAATAATGATGCCCTAATGCTGTATATTTGATGTAGAATTATAGGATAATTATAATTGATGATTATCTATGATTAGAGGATTTTTTAGGGCCTAAAGTATGGAAACCGTAGTGAAAATGTAGTGAAATCTCAGAAAATATTCAGGACAGAACAATATGTGTCCACCCCAAAATCCATGTGTCGATGCATGAACGCTTTTAAAATGTTGTTTTACTGTCTGTAACAGCGTGCAATCGATTGCAGTAATAGTGCAATCGATTGCACAGAAGAAATTTCGCGCAGATTTTTGAAAACTGTACTGTGTAAATCTATTTACACAGTAGTGCAATCGATTTACACAGGGACAAAATGCACTTTTTTGCCTTGTTTTGAGGCAACTTTGATCCAAAATGCTTTTTCTACTCACTCCTTTTGATTGTTGGTTTGGATTGCAATTTTAAATGTCCAATTTCTCTTTAAACTCATTGGACTTTGTGATGTAGATGAAGTTGGATAAATGTTTATCAATTCAAATCTACCTAAGAGTGAATTATTTAATTCATTTTTGGTGCTTTTGATTAATGATATGTTTAGTGCTTTAATCCATCTAGAGGAGTGGTTGAATTTAAAGATGAAAGAATTTTGAAATGGTGATCCAAATTAGCTTATCATTCCCCTCCCTCTTCATCTTATCCATTTCTTTTTTAATTGTGCTACATGTTAAGGGATGGTGATCTCTATATCATTTATCCAAACATGAAGTACATAGATTTCTATTGACCGACCTCAAAATAGGTGCGACTTCTACATAAGTCCACTTACGATTGCTTAACCTAGTGCTAAATTTTGTCCTGATTTGAATAAATGATCATTCGTGGCCCAAACTTATGATTGCAAGCCCAAGTATGTTAATTTGATCTCTTTGATCCAATAACCTTGAGATTCATTGTGTGGAGGCTTTGGTTCTACCAATCCTCTAATGGATCTACAACACCTTTGGTCAATGCGGATCACTTAAACATCGTTGATCATTACATGTTACTTTTTGTAGATTCCAAAATGGATGATATACTTGACAAAAAGAAAACGCAACTTGTTGTGTGGAGGCTTTGGTTCTACCAATCCTCTAATGAGTTCTAAATGCAAGTTTCAAGATGGTCATCCAACTAACCACTAATTTCTAACAATTGACTTTAGTTTATGCTTTTATTTTTATGCTTTATGTACCATTTAATTTAATCATTTACATTTCATGCCATTTTTATTTTTCTCACTTGAGCATTTATTCTTATGCCATTTTTATTTTGCTCACTTGAGCATTTACTTTTATGTCATTTTTATTTTGCTCACTTGAGCTTTTCTTTTCCTTTTAAAGACACATAATAATAAACATGAACCATAAAAATCTTTAATGATACTTGGACTATTTGGTTACTATCCTTGGCATTATGGAGTAATGGACTTCTTGGACTTAGGATTAGAGACCTTGGCCTATGTTGGAGACTTTGTGACTTTATCTGATTATTTTATCTGGAGTTCTTGAGGTTTACCTCAAGACATTGGGTTGTTTGTTTGTTTTGTATGCAGGTTATTGTGATTACATACTTTGTTTGTAATCTGGAATTCACCCGTATACAGCCGTTACTCTGCCCAATTTTTGTGAAGACTTAATACACTTGAAGTTTGGTTCTCTCAAGAGGTCTAATATCTTTGCTTGCTTGGTTTCAATCCGAAGAATGGGAATTCTATATTGACTCATAATGTCAAGTATTGGCTTATTGTTGTCTAGATGGTTCTTATCCCTAGCTTTTACCTTATGCTTTAGGATAGTCCCTTCATCTCCTCCCATCTTCTTTAATTTCAAAAACTTCTCCCTCCTTTTAAAAAACTCTTCTTGTTTTGAAACTTGTAACATTTTCATAACAAACTTGGACTTATGTCCATGCATTTTCAAAACATTTTCATAAATAAACTTCAATTAATTTAATAATACCTTGACATTTTTTGTGAGAAGACTAAAAGTCAATCAATCTCATTTCAAACCATTTTGCCACTTTGGCTTTTATCTTTAAACTTTTCTCAAAAGATTAGATTCTTGTCAATCCTTGTAGTGATGTAAACAACTATACTTCTACAATATATAGTGAAGAGAGATATTTTCCACTTGGGTGTTGAGTGAGGCATTGTTGATTTTAAAATCCAAGCCATATCCTCCACTTTGAGATGACGCAAATTCTCCTTTCTCATGATTGTGGGTAGTAAGTATGTTTTCCACACGGACAATGACGATGATGTCTTATCTCATAAAATTAACCAACACATTTGTGTTTCAAATTTTTAAAAGAGGAACTACGTGTACCCTGATCCCCTATTGCACGAAAGGTGGTACGTAGGCACTTATGGTTCGCAACCGCGGAGGGTGCAAAAATCATAAAAAATATATATTTCTTTTCTCACCTCCACCATCTATTTCTATACAACACGTTTTTATAGCCAAAATATACAGATTTTACAAAGAGGTTCCGGCGGAGTACCGTAGATGTTTAGGATGCTAATACCTTCCCTTTACATAACCAACCCCCTTACTTTGAATCTTTCCCCCTCTTTTTGGGTTATTCTCTCTTTTCCCATTCCTTTGGAAACAATAAAGCGCGGTGGCGGTTTTTATTTTGATTTGTATAAAGTCTAGTCAATCCAATGGCTTAGTCTTGAACATTTCTACCGCTACAGAAAAATGGCGACTTCGCTGGGGAAAGATTGACCTCTTGCTGGTCCATCCCTAAGTGGGTTGAACCTATCTTTGTTTATATCTATATATGTGCTATTGTTGTTTATGTGTTATATGTTATATGTATGTTTGTCTGGATTTTCCTGGTTTTTAGGGTGCTTGGTGATTACTCATAAGTCCTATACCCGGACTTGGGAAAACTTTAAGATAGGATCGGCGGTATAGTCATGTTAACTTTGAGGGAGTAATCACAAAAAAGGAGGCATGAGATCCCCCACTCAGTGGAGGCCCCTTTGACTGTAGTTTCGTTTACCGAGTAATCGGGAAGACGTACTGCTTTCGACCTGGGAGCCTGCTGAAGTTGAGGACCGTAGAATACCAAACCCATCTTGTCCTTTTAGGTGTAGTGCGGAAGCTATGACGGAGTAATCCTGAAATAGTTGTCACGCGATACTATGCTCGAACGAGTCTTTCTTGAGAATATTACTAATTATCGAGTTAATCGGTAAGTTGGTAATATCTGAAGGAAGGATGTAGACTCTGGGAACCTCTAGAACCTTATTCGGCAGGTGATAACTTTTAGACCAACACCATATGGGTAGTACCTTCGACCTCATGCTCGTGACGTTGAACCTATGAACCCTATATGTGTGATCTTGTGTGTGATTGTTGCATCATAGATCTATGCACTCATAAGCATCTTTTGAAGAAAACAATATTTCAAGGGATTTAAAGGTTGACGATTTGTGAATACCTCAGGTGTTTTTAACCATGGATTCTGGAAAGAGAAAGACCGGGAAATACAGTTTCAAGGATCCCAAGATAGATGAGTTGATCAGTCTAATTCCAGAGATTGAGTGTCCTGCAGACTTTCGGAAGAAGTATGGATCCATTATTCCTCTCATGAAGCTGAAGATGAAGGAGGGTATTGTCTCGACTTTGGTCCTGTTCTATGATCTGGTGTATCACTGCTTTACTTTTCCCGATTATCAGTTGATGCCTACACTGGAGGAGTATTCCTATCTATTGGATTTACCTGTTACCGGTCGTGTTCCTTTTACTGGTTTGGAGGGTGAGCCAAAACCACATGAGATTGTTTCTTTGATTCATCTGAGGAAGTCTGAGGTGGAAGCCCATATGACTACTAAAGGAGGGATTGGAGGATTACCGACTCAATTCTTATTGGAGAAAGCTTGTTACTTTGCAAGGATGAAGAGTACATTTGCTTTTGAGGCCATCTTTGCTCTACTTGCTTATGGATTATTCTTATTTCCTAATGTGGACAAGTTTGTCGACATTAACGCTATCAGGATCTTCATGATTGGAAACCCAGTTCCTACATTGTTGGGTGATGCTTATTACTCTGTTCATCTTCAGAATTCCTATCATGGGGGAATGATTATCTGTTGCACGCCTTTGTTGTACCGGTGGTTCATCTCTCATATGCCTCAGTCTGATTCTTTTTGGGATGTCAAGAAGGAACCCCGTTGGGATCCTAAGATCATGGCACTTACTCACTTGGATATTGATTGGTATCATTGAGCTTACCATGATGTGGAGATTATTGACAGTTGTGGTAGTTTCCCCAATGTACCGCTTCTTGGTACAGAGGGAGGAATTAACTATAACCCTGTTCTTGCACGGCGACAACTTGGTTATCTGATGAGGGATAAACCAAACAATATTCATTTGAGTAGTTTCTTTCTGAAGGAAGCAGAAGACCATAGGGAAGCTAGGGAGAAGATTGCAAAGGCCTGGCGTCACATTTATAAGAAGAGTAGGAAGGATTTGGGACCTAGGGGTGCTGTTTCTTTGGAGCCATATCTTTAGTGGGTCCGATCGAGAGCCATTCAGTTGAAGATGCCATATACTCGGGAGACACCCATGCCTGATTTGTTTGTGAAGACCACTCCTCCCTTACTAGATGATCTAGAAGAGCTGCAGCTTGCTTTGGTTAGGATGCAACAGGAAAGGGATGCTTGGAAGAACAAGTTCCAGACTTTAGAGAGTTCCTACAGAGCAGACCTGAAGGAGAAAGACGATTTGATCGAGATCCTTGAGAGTCGAGCGGTGGAGTCTATGGAGAGGCAAGGGGATTTATTTTCCCCTAAGCCTCAAACAGGTGCTGATTACTCACTTTCTGATCCAGGTGAGTGGAGGGAGGTTGCCATTAGACATGTGGAAGAAAACTAGAGGTTGAGGGCTCAGATTTCCATGCTCACAGGGAAGCACCAGCGTATAGATTGATCTCTATCAGTTCCTTTTCTCAAGATTTTAGATTGTATTTTCATCTTGTACTTGGGATATTTGAAACTTGTAATCCATTTTGAAGTTATTATAATAAAAAATTTCAGTATTTCAAATGCGTTATTATTTTGATGTTTGCAATATGTCTATAAACGTTAAATCCCTTGAAATATTAAATGATAAAGTAAAAATAATCATATGCATTGCATATCATGCATCATATTACACATATTTCTTGAACGCATACTCAGGTGTCTTACCCAGCTTCTTTACTCCATTCAGCAAGCTGACTCATCACTACAACAGTCAGGATAATTTCAAAAAGAAGATGGACAACTTGGAACAGGAGAATCGCGAGCTACGCGAAGAAGTTTCCGCTTTGAAGGCTGGCTTGGAAAACTTGACTACTCTGATGGAAGCTCTAGTGGTTGCTCAGAATCAGCCACTGAGTGTTCAACCTCAACCAACAAGGGCAAATGCTGAAGTTCCCACTGTTCTTGTATCTGCTATTCTGTCTGTTGTTCAAAACCGTATGCCTCAGGGTTATCCGTGGGGAATGCCAGAAAATTTTGCACCTGAAGGTTTCAATCTTGGCCCTCGAGATGCTCCAGTGGTTCAGACTGTTGTTACTCCTGCACCTCCTGTGGTGCATACTGTTCCTGTTGCACCTCCTTCGGTGAATTTGGTTCCGTTTGTTAATGAAGATGTGTGTCATCCTTTACCTCCGCCCATTGAAGACTTGGGTCTTTATGACAGAATGGATGATTTTCAAGAGCAGTTTCATAGAATGCAAAGAGATATGAAAGCTCTTAGGGGAAAAGAGCTATTTGGGCAGAATGTGAATGAGCTATGTTTGGTCCCGAATGTAAAGATGCCTGCTAAGTTTAAGGTCCTGGAGTTTGAGAAGTATAAGGGCAACACTTGCCCTCGTGCTCATATGGTGATGTACGTGATTGAAGAATGCCCTGGAGTTTAAGGATGATTAGCCTTCTTAGTTTATTAGCATTTTTACTGCTTTCTCATTTGTAATTTTCTTGTTTATCATTGCAATGTTTGCATGTAAGAACTTGTTTGCATTTGAATGTTTAATCTTAATACAATGAGTATGTTTGTCTTGAAGAAATTCATTCGTTTCACTCGTATTTGTTTTCAATTTTAAATTGCTTTATGATACCAACTTGTTACCCATTCTCTTGCCTAGGCAGAGATTGGGGGGAGGATGATGATATTAAAACACAAATTTTCTGGTTGTATGCTTTTGGATAAAACCCTGTTGACGATGTACAGGCATTGTTTCAAATCCTCAAACACCAGAGATATAAGGGAGTGAAACCTTTGTTAACCCCCTTGAGCCTTGAAGTAGGAGTTTCTGTTTCTATTCAGAAAAAACCCTCATTTTAAACCTGGGGAAGGGTAGTGTTCAGTTAATCTGATTGAGTATTCAAATCTCATCAAGAGTGCGCATCTAAGGATACAATAATGGTTATCCTTCAAGAGGTTGAGGGAATTCAAAACCTCAATGTGTAATCTCCGCATATCAGTAGTGTGCATCAAAATAAGATGTTATCCCAATGGGTATCTCTCACATATCAGGAGATCAACAGATGACGATACAATAATGGTTATCCTTCATCTACCCAGAAATTGGGAAGTCACAATTCTTCTGACAAGTCACAAATGACTCGAAGTCACGCGACATGTTCAAAAGAAAAAAGATGAAATGAATAAAAAAAATCATGATGAAAAAGAAAGAGACAAAAAGCCCCGCTAAGTCGGAACTTGAAAAAACAAGTCGCTTAGACAAAATTCAGGGCATTCCGCTGCAGTCCAGAGTTAAAGTCAAAAGGAATTTGTCCAGAAAGCAAGGAAGAAATGGAAAGCCTAAAATGAGATAAAGGATTACAATGTGAAATCCTCAGTAAAGAACAGATTCGCGTGACAAGAAACCTAAAAGAAGCAGGAATGAGTGACTTGCATGTCCAAAGAAAACCTTGTTTGATTCCTCAACCATCTCGAAATCTCTTTTGAGAGAGGAATGTTTGTGTCAAGTTAACTGAACTTAGGACTGAAGAACATCACGAAGGGGGTGGGCACCAAATATTTTTTAGCCTTAAATCTTTTTTTCTAAAACCGTGAACCAGGCCACGTTACAACCCTCAAAAGTCCTAATTGAAACAGGGTTTATTTCGAAAGCATACTCCAATGAGATAGTGTTTCCTGACTCCCATTAATTTTGCTAAATTATTGTGATTGGTATCATATGCTTTTGTTATCTTTCGTACAAAAAAATCCATGTCGCATCCTGGCTAGTGATTCGTTCACAAGGTTTTGCGACATCTTTTCAAATAAAATCTTCAAGACTTACATAATTGTTGCATTAGAATTTTCATTCTTAGAATAAACATTTTCTGCTTGTAAAACAACTGCTTGATATTATGAAAGTTTACATTTGAGTATCAGCAAAAGGCATGTTGCCGAGAAGAGTTGTGGAGCAAAGAGGATGCAACATTCAACCAATCTAGGGCAGTTATGTCAAGATTTGACAAATCTCTAGAAGCCATTTGATCAGAAAGATTATCCTAAAAGCATGTAGCTAAGGGTAAGTTATGAAAGTTACCTTGATCAGCCCGGTAAGCTTGAGACACCAGATCGGTTTCCAAGGGCATATCCAGATTTTGTCAAGATAGCTGCTATGTCTACCCTAAGCTGAGAACCTTCCTCAAGTTGTGTTATGGTGTTGGGTTCATAATCCCATTTTTTCCAGTCTTGCTGCAGACTTCTCCAACTGAGTGTGATTCTTTACCCAGCTAGGTGGTGATCAAACGGAGATTAAAAAGATCTATGAAGCCTTTTCTCATTTGATGGAGTTCTTTCTCCATTTTTATTGATATATAATCTCTTGTAGAGAAGTGCTTTCTCCTGTTACAACATTATTGTTGTTATGTGCTTCCCAAGTAGCTAGACAAGGGCAGTATATTTTCTAAGAAGTGTTGAGACAATTGTCAATTTTTTGGGTTTTCTCTCACCAAGTGTTGAGTTTGATTTAAAATCCCCATAATTTTGACTTCTTGCTATGATGTTGACTTCTTGATTTCCCAGGAAGGCTATCCCATGGCATCTTTTGTTGGAATAAGTTTGCATGATATGAAGACTCAATCCAAGATTTCTTCAGTGAAGGTTTCGCTTGTTTGATAAAAGTCTTTTCTCCCCGTGCATGCTGAGTGGGACTCATTTGCGAAGTATCTCCCTTTCGACAGTACTTGCATTTTGTTTGATTGCCCGATAATCAGGCAAGGGAAATGTTTTATTTAAGAAGTGTTGAGACATTTGTCAAAACATTTTTGGGTTTTCTCCCGCCAAGTGCTGGGTTTGATTTAAAATGCTCATAATTTTGACTTCTTGCTATGATGTTAACTTCTTGATTCCCCATGAAGGTTCTCTCAGGTCATTTTGCTGGTATGCGCGTGATCTTTGTATCTTTCTCAAGTAGTTAAAGACAATACCAATCAGTGTAAGGTGTAGTATGGGGTTTGTGATCCCATTGTCTCTAGTCAGGTCTTGGTTCATGTTTGATTTTGGGTTTGCATGGTCAGAAGGCTCTGTCCCAGATTCCCCAGCGAAGTCTTCCCTCATATGATGAAAGGTTTTATTCCCTTGGTGTGCTAAGATATCACTCTTTTTGCAGTATTAGCATTAATGTTGACTTCTTGATTTCTCGGGAAGGCTATCCCAGGGCATCTTTTGTCGGAATAGGTTTTCATGATGTAAAGTTTCAATCCGCATCTTTCCCCAGGGGGTAGGCTTGAATTCCCCAGTGAGGTTTTATTGTCTCAGCGTCAGTCTGCTATATTTGAGGCTGGTCTAGCAATCTCCAGTAGGCATGTTGCTTTTGAAAAATTGGTTTCTCCGATGAAACTGGAAGAAAGATGTTCTATCCCGGTATCTGTTTGATTTAGCTACATCCGGATTATGTTTCTCCTCAGTGAAGTTAAGACAGGCAATAGGTTTGGTTTCCGCAGTTGCTTTTACCTTTCTTAGATTGATTTTTCTGGTTGAAGTTTAGCCCAATGTTGTTAGTACCTGAGGCAGTTTTGTTTGTTTGTACTGATTATGTATCCTTTTACCAGCATATGCACGATATCACTCATACATTTATACATACATCATGCATGGCTAAAATTGACAAATCATTTTTCATTGACAATGTGTTCTAACCTTCCTGCAGCGCTCCTTGCTTAGGTGGATTTGGTTTTCCCTCTTGAGTTTATTTCTCAAAGGATGTATCTTCGTCGGCTGTCTTGCTCTAGTTTATTTCTGAATTGGATTTATGGTTTCATGACAATATTATTTTACTTTGGATTTCTGAAAACTTCAAGTTTTGGTTGGTGCATTTATTTTGCATGAGAAGACTTTATCTCCTCAGCAGGAATATCGTGGCATTTCCCCAGGAAGTCATATATCTTTCCCCAGGAAGTCATATCTCTTTCCCCGGGAAGCCATATTTCTATCCCTAGAAAGTCGTTTCTTTTTGCAATCCTCCATGATAACAAGCAGCAGGTCTCTTTATTTGAGAAACTCGTGCTTCCCTGTACAAGGTGACGTAACTTTTTTTTGCTATTTCCTCTATGAGTGGTTAGTTTGCAGTTCGTCGTCAGTTTACGCCAGTGGATGGCAAGACTTTCAAATTCACAAAAACTGCTCGTTGTGAAACCTTTGCAAGTGGAAGCCTCTTTATTTGAGACAGCTTACATATTACCCTTTCCAGACAGAATGCCTTTATTAAAGAAGAAGTTGAGACCCGTTCTAGGTAAAACGCCATAATTTTTGGGTGACTTGATATATTTTCTCTCTACCTTCAGTGAATGTTGGTAGTACATCAGCAGTGAACGTCGGTGTTTGTTATCTTTTTGCTATCAACAGTGAATGTTGATAGTTCATCGTCAGTGAACAGCGGTTGTATGATATATTCTCCCTTTCTACCTTCAGTGAACCTTGGTAGTACATCGACAATGAACGTCGATGTTTGTTATCTTTTTGCTATCTTCAGTGAACGTTGATAGTTCATCGTCACTGAACAGCGATGATATGTTATTTTCACCTTCTACCTTCAGTGAATGTTGGTAGTACATCGGCAGTGAACTTCGGTGTTTCTTATCTTTTTGCTATCATCAGTGAACGTTGATAGTTCATCGTCAGTGAACGGCGGTGATATGATGTTTTCTCCTTCTACCTTCAGTGAACGTTAGTAGTACATCGGCAGTGAACGTCGGTGTTTCTTATCTTTTTGCTATCATCAGTGAACGTTGATAGTTCATCTTCAGTGAACGACGGTGATATGATATTTTCTCTTTCTACCTTCAGTGAATGTTGGTAGTACATCGGCAGTGAACGTCAGTGTTTCTTATCTTTTTGCTATCTTCAGTGAATTTTGATAGTTCATCATCAGTGAACGGCGGTGATATGATATTTTCTCTCTACCTTCAGTGAACATTGGTAGTACATCGGCAGTAAACGTCGGTGTTTGTTATCTTTTTTCTATCTTCACTGAATGTTGATAGTTCATCATTAGTGAACGGCGGTGATATGATATTTTATCTCTACCTTCAGTGAATGTTGGTAGTACATCGGCAGTGAACGTCGGTGTTTCTTATCTTTTTGCTATCATTAGTGAATGTTTATATTTCATCGTTAGTGAACGGTGGTGGTATGATATTTTCTCTTTCTACCTTCAGTGAACATTGGTAGTACATCGGCAGTGAACGTCGGTGTTTGTTATCTTTTTGCTATCATCAGTGAACGTTGATAGTTCATAGTCAGTGAACGGCGGTGATATGATATTTTCTCTTTCTACCTTCAGTGAACGTTGGTAGTACATTGGCAGTGAATGTCGGTGTTTGTTATCTTTTTGCTATCTTCAATGAACATTGATACTTCATCGTTAGTGAACGGCAGTGGTATGATATTTTCTCTTTCTACCTTCAGTGAATGTTGGTAGTACATCAGCAGTGAACTTCAGTGTTTGTTATCTTTTTGCAATCATCAGTGAACGTTGATAGTTCATCGTCAGTGAACGGCGGTGATATGATATTTTCTCTTTCTACATTAAGTGAACGTTGGTAGTACATGGGCAGTGAACGTTGGTGTTTGTTATCTTTTTGCTATCTTCAATGAACGTTTATAGTTCATCGTTAGTGAACGGCGGTGGTATGATATTTTCTCTTTCTACCTTCAGTAAACGTTGGTAGTACATCGGCAGTGAACATCGGTGTTTGTTATCTTTTTGCTATCTTCAGTGAACGTTGATAGTTCATCGTCAGTGAACGGCGGTGGTATGATATTTTATCTTATCTACCTTCCGTGAACGTTGGTAGTACATCGGCAGTGAACGTCGGTGTTTATTATCTTTTTTCTATCTTCAGTGAACGTTGATAGTTCATCGTCAGTGAATGGCGGTGGTATGATATTTTCTCTTTCTACCTTCAGTGAACGTTGGTAGTACATCGGCAGTGAACGTCGGTGTTTGTTATCTTTTTGCTATCATCAGTGAACGTTGATAGTTCATCGTCAGTGAACGACAGTGATATGATATTTTCTCTTTCTACCTTCAGTGAACGTTGGTAGTACATCGGCAGTGAACGTCGGTGTTTGTTATATTTTTGCTAACTTCAGTGAACGTTGATAGTTCATCGTCAGTGAACGGCAGTGGTATGATATTTTCTCTTTCTACCTTCAATGAATGTTGGTTGTACATCGGCAGTGAACGTCGGTGTTTGTTATCTTTTTGCTATCATCAGTGACCGTTGATAGTTCATCGTCAATGAACGGCGGTGATATGATATTTTCTCTTTCTACCTTCAGTGAATGTCGGTAGTGCATCGGCAGTGAACGTCGGTGTTTGTTATCTTTTTGCTATCTTTAGTGAACGTTGATAGTTCATCGTCAGTGAACAACGATGATATGATATTTTCTATTTCTACCTTCAGTGAATATTGGTAGTACATCGACAGTGAACGTCAGTGTTTCTTATATTTTTGCTATCATCAGTGAACGTTGATAGTTAATTGTCAGTGAACGGCGATGATATGATATTTTCTCTTTCTAACTTCAGTGAACATTGGTAGACCATCGGCAGTGAACTTTGATGCTTGTTATCCTCCTCTCTGATTCAATTTTTTTGGTCCACCAGGGATTTATTTTCCTGGTAGGGTTGCTCCTTTGTTTCTTCATTTTTGTGGCATCCCCAGTGATACTTTGCGTCTTTTTGGTACTGTTCATATGCATTCATAATCATAAGCATTGCATGGCATCTTAGGGACAAAAATAGGGCATGTTTTATATTTAACTATCTTCAATCGCGTCGACACGAAGATTTTTAACCTTCGTATCTCCGGATAGAAGACACTTAAATAAGGGCAGCTGTTGTACCGCAATTTTTGCCCCTAAGATTCCTCTATCATATCATATCAACTCGATCATAACAAGATCACATTAGGGTTGGCTATTCCTCTTTTTCTATCTCATATCTTTAAGTTTGCTCTTGAGGAATCTCCAAGCACCTTGGTTGTGTATTTCGTATATGTGTTGTTGACTAACTTCTAATCAAAATACAAAAAATATTTGTCTTTGTCTTTGTATATTCTTGTTTTATAGGTACCAAGTCGAAGCATCTGACAAATAAGGATTTCTAGTATTATTTTCCTAAAATCTCTATTTGCAAAGAAAAAATTAACAAAAATTCATTTTTTTTCACTGATGTAATCGATTGCTCTTAGAGTGCAATCGATTGCACATAGTGAATTTTGTGCTATTTTTGAAAAAATAAACTGTGCAAATCGATTTTCACTATAGTGCAATCGATTGCACAGCATGAAAATTTGAAAAAAATCAGCATTTCAAGCTTGTCAAATTTTTGGCTCTAATTTTTGAAAGAATTATCATTAATTCAAATTTTGGCTCCAAGAATCAATTACCAAATTACCACTAATTCCAATCCTAAACTCTATAAATAGAGCCCTCATCTCATTCAAATTTCAAGCTTTTGATAGCCAAATCCACCTTGCTAAAAAATCTCTCAATTCTCTCCATCTACCAAATTCACTCAAAGCTCCATTTTCAAAAAGGTAGTAAGCTTTGCATTGAAGCTTACTAATCTTTGAGCTAAACCTTCATCCAAACACTTTTTCTTCATCAATTCTCTACATCTAAGCTCGATCAATTAATTCTTGTGGTTGAATTGAAGCCAATTCTTGAAGTTGTTTTGATAATTCTCTAGATCTACCTTTGGTAAGTTGGATAATCCATCTTTCACAATGTGATCTCTTGGTGATCTTTGAGATTGATTCATTGAGCATTATTTTGTGATTCCAATGGTGTTATTTTCTCATAATTTGATGGAATTTTCGTGCTCAATTGGATCCATGATCATAAGGTATTTGATGGAAAGTTTGAACAAGAATTTGGCCTTTTAAAATGTTGTTTTGCTGTCTGTAATAGCGTGCAATCGATTACAGTAACAATGCAATCGATTGCACAGAAGCAATTTCGCGCAGATTTTTGAAAACTGTACTGTGTAAATCGATTTACACAGTAGTGCAATCGATTTACACAGGGACAAAATGCACTTTTTTGCCTTGTTTTGGGGCAGCTTTGATCCAAAATGCTTTTTCTACTCACTCCTTTTGATTGTTGGTTTGGATTACAATTTTAAATGTCCAATTTCTCTTTAAACTCATTAGACTTTGTGATGTAGATGAAGTTGGATAAATGTTCATCAATTCAAATCTACCTAAGAGTGAATTATTTAATTCATTTTTGGTGCTTTGGATTAATGATATCTTTAGTGCTTTAATCCATCTAGAGGAGTGGTTGAATTTAAAGATGAAAGAATTTTGAAATGGTGATCCAAATTAGCTTATCATTCCCCTCCCTCTTCATCTTATCCCTTTCTTTTTTAATTGTGCTACATGTTAAGGGATGGTGATCTCTATATCATTTATCCAAACATGAAGTACATAGATTTCTATTGACCAGCCTCAAAATAGGTGCGACTTCTACATAAGTCCACTTATGATTGCTTAACATAGCGCTAAGTTTTGTCCCGATTCGAATAAATGATCATTCGTGGCCCAAACTTATGATTGCAAGCCCAAGTATGCTAATTTGATCTCTTTGATCCAATAACATTGAGGTTCATTGTATGGAGGCTTTGGTTCTACCAATCCTCTAATAGATCTACAACACCTTTGGTCAACGCAAATCACTTAAACATCGTTGATCATTACATGTTACTTTTTGAGGATTCCAAAATGGATGATATACTTGACAAAAAGCAAATGAAACTTGTTGTGTGGAGGCTTTGGTTCTACCAATCCTCTAATGAGTTCTAAATGCAAGTTTCAAGATGGTCATCCAACTAACCACTAATTTCTAACAATTGACTTTACTTTATGCTTTTATTTTTATGCTTTATGTACCATTTAATTTAAGCATTTACATTTCATGCCATTTTTATTTTGCTCACTTGAGCATTTATTCTTATTCCATTTTTATTTTGCTCACTTGAGCATTTACTTTTATGTCATTTTTATTTTGCTCACTTGAGCTTTTCTTTTCCTTTTAAAGACACCTAATAATCAACATGAACCATAAAAATCTTTAATGATACTTGGACTATTTGGTTACTATCCTTGGCATTATGCAGTATTGGACTTCTTGGACTTAGGATTAGAGACCTTGGCCTATGTTGGAGACTTTGTGACTTTATCTGATTATTTTGTCTGGAGTTCTTGAGGTTTACCTCAAGACATTGGTTTGTTTGTTTGTTTTGTATGTAGATTATTGTGATTACATACTTTGTTTGTAATCTGGAATTCACCCGTATACAGCCGTTACTCTGCCTAATTTTTGCGAAGACTTAATACACTTGAAGTTTGGTTCTCTCAAGAGGTCTAGTATCTTTGCTTGCTTGGTTTCAATCCGAAGAATGGGAATTATATATTGACTCATAATGTCAAGTATTGGCTTCTTGTTAGTTAGATGGTTCTTATCCATAGCTTTTACCTTATGCTATAGGATAGTCCCTTCATCTCCTCCCATCTTCTTTAATTTCAAAAATCTTCTCCCTCCTTTTAAAAAACTCTTCTTATTTTGAAACTTGAAACATTTTCATAATAAACTTGGACTTATGTCCATGCATTTTCAAAACATTTTCATAAATAAACTTCAATCAATTTAATAATACCTTGACATTTTTTGTGAGAAGACTAAAAGTCAATCAATCTCATTTCAAACCATTTTGCCACTTTGGCTTTTATCTTTAAACTTTTCTCAAAAGATTAGATTCTTGTCAATCCTTGTAGTGATGCAAACAACTGTACTTCTACAATATGTAGTGAAGAGAGATATTTTCCACTTGGATGTTGAGTGAGGCATTGTTGATTTTAAAATCCAAGCCATATCCTCCACTTTGAGATGATGCAAATTCTCCTTTATCATGATTGTGGGTAGTAAGTATGTTTTCCACACGGACAATGACGATGATGTCTTATCTCATAAAATTAACCAACACACTTGTGTTTCAAATTTTTAAAAGAGGAACTACGTGTACCCTGATCTCCTATTGCACGAAAGGTGGTGCGTAGGCACTAAAGGTTTGCAACCGCGGTGGGTGCAAAAATCATTAAAAAGTATATTTCTTTTCTCACCTCCACCATCTATTTCTATACAACACATTTTTATAGCCAAAATATATAGATTTTACAAAGAGGTTCCTGCGGAGTACCTTAGATGTTTAGGGTGCTAATACCTTCCCTTTGCATAACCAACCCCCTTACCTTGAATCTTTCCCCCTCTTTTTGGGTTATTCGCTCTTTTCCAATTCCTTTGGAAACAATAAAGCGCGGTGGCGATATTTATTTTGATTTATATAAAGTCTAGTCAATCCAATGGCTTAGTCTTGAACATTCCTACCGCTACAATCATGCTGCCCCAGCACACATCCCATTGAGTTTTCTAACATTGTTGAGTACATAACTAGAGGCCTTCCTTCAACAGGTGGCATCAAGATTTGAGGCTTTTGAAGATATTCTTTGATTTTGTCATAGGCGTTCTGGCAGTCGTTATTCCACTTTACTGCTTGATCTTTCTTTAGTAATTTGAAGATAGGCTCACAAGTAACGGTCAGATGTGAAATGAATCTGGTAATGTAGTTCAGACGTCCCAAGAATCCCTTAACTTCCTTCTCAGTGCGAGGAGTTGGCATTTATTGTATAGCTTTGACCTTTGCAGGGTCGACTTCAATGCCTTTGTTACTGACAACAAAGCCTAAGAACTTTCCAGATCTTACTCCATAGGTACATTTATTCGGGTTTAGCCTCAGTTTTTACTTTTTCAGTCTTTCAAACAGCTTCTGCAGATGATCGAGGTGCTCTTCTTCAGTCTGAGACCTGGCTATCATATCATCAACATAGACCTCTATCTCGTGATGGATCATATCGTGAAACAAAGCTACCATGGCGCACTGATAGGTTTCCCCAACGTTCTTTAGCCCAAAAGGCATAAATTTGTAACAGAAAGTGCCCCATTGTATGACAAAGGTCATCTTCTCCATGTCCCCAGGTGCCATTTTGACCCGGTTGTATCCGGAGAAACCATCCATGAAGGAGAATACCTTATGTTGTGCGGTGTTGTCAACCAGAACATCAATATGGGGAAGCCGAAAGTCATCCTTGGGGCTTGCCCTATTCATGTCTCTGTAACCCACACACATACGTACCTTACCGTCCTTCTTCAGTATTGGAACCATGTTAGCAACCCATTGTGGGTAAGAGGTGACGGCTAAGAAACTAGCGTTGAACTGTTTCATGACTTCAGCCTTGATCTTTTCTGGCATCTCTGGCCGCATGCGACGAACCTTCTATTTCACTAGAGGGTGATCCTATTTTGTAGGTAGGCGATGAACCACAATATCAGTGTCAAGTCCCGACATGTCTTCGTACGACCAGGAAAAAACCTCAACATAGTCATGTAGCATCTATATTAACCGCTTTTAACACTATGCTCCAGATCGACACCTATCTTGATTTCTTTCTTATCCTCTTAAGTACCCAAGTTAACTCTCTCAATTGGATCTTCATGAGGTTGTATTGCCATCTCTTCTTGTTGTAACAGTCTGGCAAGTTCTCCTGGTACCTCACAATCTGCCTCACCTTCGTCCTCAGCTCGGTAGATCAAATTTTCAAAGTCATAATGAGTAATAGCAAAACCGTTATTAATGGGATCTAAAGTGGATGTGGATCTGCAGTTTGATATGTGGGTGTGTGTAAGAGCATAGTTGTATATATTTTGATAAAGTAAAGAGGCAGAAAAGAAAAACAAAGAGCGTAAAATTTGTATGCAAAACGTCCAATGTTTTATTAATGACATATGAAAACGAAGCAATGACCCTCACAAATAGACCATTGTGCCTCGGGTAAGACACAAGGCTTTAATGTTTCAATTGTTCAAATATTACATTTACTCAAAAACAAAAAGACAAATTACTCTTAAATAAAAGTAATGGGCACAAAGTTTTTAGCCTTCCAATTGCTGAGTCCACCGCTGATGGTTAGGAAGATCCACTTGTCCAGGTCATAATCATTATCACTGTCATCCTGAGCATTGACTCCATGGTTGTTGATCTGTAAAGGTGGTCCCTCGACACGAGCGCGACGGACAACTCTTTGTGCTCCTAAAGTAAAACCCTGTTGTACCCTAAAATTTGCCCTCCCATATTCTTCAAGGTTTGTCAAGAATCATCTTCAAATGGTTCAAGATTACTCAAGGATTGCACAGTCCAAATGCCTCCTAAGCCAGCTGAAATTAGGGTTTTGGTTCCTTCAATGAACTTAGGGTTTTCAATGGCTCAAACAAGTCTGATATGCCTATATACATTGTCAAGCATCTACATGTCAAGTCTCAAGACTCACATTGCCAAATTCCACAGTCAAAAGCCCTATTTGACCTATAGTCAACTGCAGGGGTAAAATGGTCATTTTGCAGTCAAAAGTCATAATTTTTGGTCAACGTCTTATTTTGAGCTTACAATCATCATTTGATCAAGTCTTGATCATGATTCCACAAGAATAGCTCAAAAAATCATCAAGGATGCAAAAGTTACTATTTTTGGATAGTAGAAAAGTCAACTGTATCTTGACCAAGGCATAACTTTTTCATGGTTCATCAGAAAAATCCCATACAATGCTCATTTTGAAGGGGATGACATTTCCTACAACTCACCTTCACATTCCAAGTCCAAGAAATGCTCTCATAAAAAGTTATCAATTTCTACATTATAGGTCAATTTCAAAAGTCAACAAATGTGCACTTTAAGTCAAAGGCCATAACTTGAGATTGGTAAATCCAAATGACATGGGAGCAAAGGCATGGGTTAGAGGACTTCAAGACCTTTCCAAAATGTCCAAGAACATGTTCATATGATCAAAATTAGGCAAGATATGCATTGGAGAAGTTGGGAAATTTTTATGAATTTGCAAAAGTCAACTATCCTTAAAACTTCAATTTTTGACAAAAGGGCCCCACTTTCTTCCACTTGATTCAGCCTTGTCATGCCATACACGTGTCCCATGCTTAATTTCAGGATCAAACATTTATTTTTCTATTTTATTTAATTTTTATTGATTTAATTCATTTTAAATCTATAATAATTCAAATAAAATCTAAAAATAAATGGAATAGTATCTTTATGATTTATACAGCTTTCATATATCATGTGCCAACTAATCAAAATCGTGTATTGGCTTTTTGTGCATAAAATCTTAGATTTGATTCAAATTTGGAAAGTTTGTCAATGGTGGAAAGTGTAAACCTAATTCTCTCATATACATGGATTAAGGCCCAGCTTTTGACCTAATTTTGTTCTCATATACATAAGCAAGCAGTACCAACAAAAGACACGACCTAAGGATTGCAAAAAACAACCAAGGCAAAACTGAAAAATTGTTGGAAAAGTGGGAGATCAAGAACAGTATTGCAGGCGTTTTCAGACAAAAAGGAGCACGTGGCCTTCTTCCTTGTTGTCCACTAAACCTAAAGTGATCAATACCACGTCCAAAGACCCCCTATACAGCGCTGTAAGTTCTCACAAACTCTCCCCTGAACACGAAACCTAAATTCTCAATTCTTGCATTTTTTTCTTCAAAGCGTTAGCATTTTCATATTCATTGCTTGATTTCTGACGTAACTGCAATAGCCAATTTCGTTTTTAGGCCCTGAATCACGATGCCCGATTCTAGGGTTCATGTGCTTGCTTTTTGGGTATTTTTGTTTCAGGGAAAATCAAAGCCAATCAAGAGCATAAATGTATTCAGGGGGAGAAGACGAGCATGTTGATGCTCTTAGGGTTCGTTTCCATGGCCTAGGGCGAATTTTGGAGGCAAGCTACGAAACCTCCTGCGGATAAAAATCTGCAGGTAACTGAACCAGGATGTTAGTGAAGAAGACGATTATGTGTCTTCCTATCACTGGCCCATTCAAATCAAAACTCGCGCATTTTTTTATTTTCTGGATATCGCTTTTTATTATATATAATATTATTTGCCTATTGTTATAATGAATGGAACGCATTGGCTGAGTGGTTGTGAAGGCATGCATATGTTCATTGGGACCTGGGTTCGAATCCCAGGTCCCCCAAAACCTTTGTGCTATTTTGTTTCAGGAAGTTATGTACAACACTCCAAGCGAGTCTCACCATACGCCTCATCCAGATGCATGCCAAGTGGTCTCAGATTCAAATCCAATGGTCAGGAACTGAAGGTCCATCATGGCCTCCAGTCAACAGGCATATGGACGAACCAAAAGGTCAAAGCAGACTGGAGATTTGTTGGGCCACAAAATTGATAAATGCACCTCCAAAGCTGGCCCAAACCCCCCGGTTTATTATTTCTTTTTATTTTCCCTTTCTTTTATTTTCTTTTATTAACTATTATTATTATTTAATTAACTCACATAATTATTTTTTCATAATAAATTCAGTAGCCTAAAATATTATTTATTTTTATTATTTATTAATTTCACTATTAATTATTATTTTTGTAAATAAGTACTAACAAAATTGATTTAGTCTTTTAAATTAGGTTAACTTTAATCTTTTTTACAATAAATAAAATAAATTAGAGTTAGGGTTTTCTTGACAATTTTAAATTCCTTTCTTTTATTTCATTAAAAACATGAAAAACTTAAAAAACATTTCTTTTAATTAATTAATTAATTAGAATTAGGTTTAAATAAATGCAAAAAAGACCAAAATTCATTCTTTTCTCAAAAAGGGTCAAAACCCTAAGGACTATCCTGGTGCAATTTTGTTTCGTGCATGTTTATTCTTGATTATTATTTGGACCATATTTATGTATCTGCTCCGAGAATGTAATAGATAATTAGGGCTTTTATCTCTTTCTTTATTTTCTCACAATTTATTTTTCAAGGGTTATGTTTTTGGCAATGTAAATACCCGACGCCTTGTAATAGCGTAGATTTACTTTCCGCAATTTATTTTCCGCACAATTATTAACTGTTAACTATGCATGACAAGGCTTGCCTGAAAATAAAATCAACTCGTAGCTCACCATAACTTGTGCAAAGACAATTAACATGAAACCTGACACACGCGCACATGCCACTCTTAGGGTACGCCTCACTTGGTTGTCTTGACGTGGTCATTGAGTATAGGGTGTTTTAGAGGTCGCTCTCCTGTCTAAAGATCCAGTTGCCTCGAAACGGTTGCCTCGGATAAAAAGGATCTAGGACATTAGGGTTACCGCTAAGGCGTCCTACTATTGCTTTGGTGACCACACATGTCCCTATAATCGAATTAACCCGAATAACTCCAACGACGGTGCTACCTATTCCTCAATAGTGGGATAGTACTGTCTAAAGGACTCTTACACAGCTTAATTCCTTAGAGTAGGTAGATTTCTCCTGGGTACTTGCTCTTCCAAAACAAAAAAATAACTTTTCGCACCTACACTTTCAAAAAGTTTTCAAACAAACACTTCATACACTCTTGAGGACTGATACAAGAGTTACCTAGAAGTTTTCAAACTAAACTTTTTCAAAACCCACAAAGACAAGAAAAGCAAACATTTTTTGAAAACATAGTGAGCAAGTACCTAAGAGCCCGTGGATAACCACGGATAGAAAGGGTGCTAACACCTTCCCTTTCTATAATCTACCTCCCGAACCGAGAAACATCTCGAAAAGGAATTTTGTTGTGCTTTTGTCCTTTCCTTGTTGGAGAAAATAAAAGACAGTGGCGACTCTTGCTTACCGCGACATTTCGCGAACCAGCATTCCAAAAAAGTCAGTTCTATTTCCACCGATCACAAACCCAAACCAAATTTGTCTGATTTGTAGGGAATATCCGGTAGTTGTCCCCAAATTGTACACCCACCTTCTTCGACTACTGCCTTGGCATCCTTCAAAGAAGCTATCTTCAACGGAAGTCTAGTAGTCTTTGGAACACTGGCAGAGGTCTTTGTCGCAGCAACCGTCTGTGGAACCTCCTCAAAGTTCTGACAGGGGATCTCAATGAACTCGCCGTCCATTTCCACATACCTGAAATATTTCAGGTGGCTCACCATGTATTCCTCTTCCCCATGAAGTGTGATAATTTTCCTATTTACTGGGTACTTCAGCCTCTGATGTAGGGTGGAAGTTACAGCACCAGCCCCATGAATCTAGGGTCGACCCAATAAACATGAGTAAGACAGGCGAATGTCCATCAGATAGAAAGTGGAACTAAAAGTCTGAGTACCCACTTTGATATGGATGTCCACCTCCCCGTGCATCATTCTTTTAGAACCATCGAAGGCTCTCCCCACAATGTTACTGGGCTTTAGTGTGAGTCCTTCGCAATCCAACCTGTCAAGATCATTCTTGGGTAAGACATTTAGTGAAGAACATGTATCCACCAGAACATGGGCTAATGTAGTTCCCCTACACTCAATGGAGACATGTAGGGCATCATTGTGTTTCCTTCCCTTGGGAGTTAAATCTGCATCAGAGAATCCCAGGCCATTATCAGTTGTCAAACTAGCCAAGCAATTCTCGAATTGATCAACGGATGTCTCTTGAGGCACATGGGCAGACTTTAGGAATTTTACGAAAGCCTTAGCATGGGCTTCAGAGCACAGCAGTAAGGCCAACATTGAGATTTTTGAAGGGGTCTGCCCCAATTGCTCCACGACATTATAATCACTCTTCTTTATTATCTTTAAAATCTCTTCCATTTCCTTTTTAGAAGCCTTGAGAATGACTTCTAGGTGCACCTTCGTCTGGGCAGGCTCAACCAATACCTCTTTGCCCCGAGTGTCGACCGACTCGGTAGCAGGGATAACAGAAGGACTAACAATAGGAGTAGCAATGGAAATACTGACAGGAGCAACAGCAGGAATAATCACAGGAGTAGTAATAGGAGTACTAGAAGGAGCATCAACAAGGATAATCACAGGAGTAGCAACAGTTTTTAGAGAGATCTCGAGAGAGAAAACTCTTTCGATTTTCATGATTTTACTGGTCCCAACGATATCGTCGATGTTAGGATCAGTACCTTCAGCGACTTTGTCTTCAATAGCCAAAAAGTCTTACTTGACGCCATGGCAATAGACGTCAACCCCATAATTCCAGGGAGCATCTTTATCCGAGGAATATGGTATTGGCCCCGGCATGGTGATGATTAGGGGAGTAAACTTTGGAACAAATGTAATCTTGACGGGTCTTTTGGTGGAGACCCTGGGAGGATTTTTGGAAATGGTTATTACCTAAACATCTTCACATGAACTTCTTGCAAGAGGAACTTTCTCGAACAAGATTTCTTTGTTAACCATCAGACGCTGGATGCCCATCTTCAACAACAAACAACCATCTGGTAGAGACATACATAAGTGGCAACCTTCACCACAACTTAGAAATAATCCGACACTCAAAAGATTCTCTTTAACAGTCAGAAGAGGAGTAGTTAATTCATCCACGAAAGAAACAAAATAGCCATCATCAATAGAATGGACACCTTGGCCATGTTGGGCATTGGCGCTGTTATTACATTAGGTGTCTCGGGAAGGTCAAACTCAATATCTTTCGCCTTAATGAGTTCTTGTACCTTATTCTTTAAAGCCCAACGGTCATTTGTATCGTGCCCCATAGTCTCAGAATGGTAGGCACGTCGAGCATTTGTATTGTAGCAGGGAGAGGCAGTATTAGGATTCTTCGGGGCCTCCTTCAGATTTACTAAATTGGACTTCAGCAGGTGTGGCAAAACCTAGGATACGGTCATGTTGATCCGAGTAAACTGTCTTCTAGGCACATTTGGTCTGCGCTGATTGTTTCGTTGTTGGTTCGACGCAGGGTTGGAAATCATAACAGCCCCTACTGTCGACGATGTTCAGTTTTGTTGTGATTCCTCTGGCCATAAGCAGCACTGACCTCCTTCTTTCCTGTGAATGATTTCTTTGTTGTATTGGAGGATGCTTCTCTTTGTATTTTACCACTTTTAATGCCAGCCTCTACCTGTTCACCAGTCAGTATCAATTCAGTGAACCCAGCAGAAGAACTCCCAATCAGATGGTTAAAGATTGGACCAGATAATGTACCCAAGAACATGTCCACCAGCTCTCTATCAAACAACGGAGGTTGGACTCTTCCTGCAAGGTCTCTCCACCTTTGGGCATAATCTTTAAAACCTTTGCCGGAACCCATATACATACTTTGCAACTGTGTATGAGTCGGGACGAAGTCAGCATTATATTGATACTGCTTGTAGAAAGCAGCAACCAAATCTTCCCAATTGCGAACGTTGGTTCTCTCCAGTTGATAGAACCATTCCAGCTGAGTCCCCGACAAACTTTCCTAGAAGAAGTCTACCCACAAATTCCTGTCAGTAGTGTGGGGTTGAATCTTCCTGACATATGACCTTAACTGCAGCTTAGGGCAGGAGACACCGTCGTATTTAGCAAATGTAGGGATCTTGAATTTTTATGGGATGACCACCCCTGAAATCAGTCTTAACTCCTCAAAATCCAGCCCAAGTATCCTTTGGATCTCCATAGAATTGAGTCGATCCTCTAGCTGTTTGTATTTATCATCAGCAGGAGGATAATGCTCCTCAGAATAATCAGGTTCATCTTCCTTAGACCCTGGATTATTGTTTTCTTCCACTGGCTTCTCTTCATGATTATCCCCCTCATTTGACAGGGTCGCGAAATCTATAGCTTGCTTAACCGGTCCTCTAATCCTTCTTCCCAAATTCAATACACCAGTTGGTTTCTTTGCCTTCTTAGTCTTCTCTTTGACGATCAGAGCTTTCAGGTCTTCTTGCCCCTGCGCCAGAGCCAGAAACATCTGCTGAAACTGATCATTCTGATCTTGGAGATCCTTTACTGTTTATTCGAGAGCCATTTCTTTTGCTGAAATAAATAGCGAAAAGAATAAGAAACCTGTCTTGAAATACCTGCTTATGCAATGAAATGCATGATCATGTTTATGCAATATTTTTAAGGACTTTTGAGATCTTAAATTTGCTTAATCAAAGAGAATGCCAAGCATTAATTTCATTCATAAGTTTTAATGATTACAATGATTCCCCTTGGGCTTACAGTGGAAGAGACACAAGTAAGTAAAACTCCTAAATCAAACAGGACGCAAGCTTCCCATGAGCGCATCCTCTTTGGTGTAATGTAGGCATTTAAACTTTGTTCTTCATGCAATTGTCTTGTAAGCTCCAAACCTTTTTCTCACTTGCATAGAACTGGGCTTCAAAGGTATCTCGTTCCTCTTTAAGTTGAACCCAAGACTTTTGCAATTCTTCGAGAGTAGTTGGCATGTCAGAATGGAAAATGGTATGAGGTACATCTGTATCTGCAATGAGTTCCATGATGATTTGTAGAATGGCGGGGTAAGGCATCATGAGATTTTGAGCGTGAGCTCGCACCCATTTAAGATAAGGCTCCAAAGGGATGGAATTATTATGCCCAAATGTCTTGCTATCCACATTGTTTACCATTCCCCAAGCTCGGATGAACCTCTGACGGTACCCTTGAACATCATCCTCGTAGTTGAACATAATGCCTTGAACCAATGCATCATGAGGACCACCCCTCCTAGCATACCCAAATTGTCGCAACACCAAACAAGGATTATAAGTGATTCTTCCCCTAATTCCTAAGAGAGGGACATTAGGGAATTCCCCACAGCGGTCATTGATGGTAACGTCTTCTAAAGATCGAGGACACTAGTGAATATCCGAATGTGTGAGAGACATCAGCCTGCTAGACCATCTTAAGCCTTGTTCATTCTTCACAACAGATCAGGGTAGGTACGAAATAAACCACCTAGCCAAAAAATGAGTACAACACATAAGGGTCCCTCTTCTCTTTACAATGCGAGTGTGAAATGAGTGCAGAATGTCTCCAAGCAGAGTAGGCACCAAACTATGAGACAAGAATATTTTGACCGCATTCACGTCTATGAGTAGGTCCAGATTAGGGAACAGTACCATCCCATAGATGAGAAGGGCCAATACCTCTTCAAAGGCTTGTAAGTCCAAAGTATCCCAGAAGTAGTGAGCTTTCTCAAACAAGAACTTAGCTAGAAAACCATTGATACTGCTTCTTGTTTCCCAATTTGCTACGACGTCGGACCGTTGTAGATACAGGGCTTTTGAGAAATCTCTTCAGGCTTTGGGTCTCTTTCCGTACCATTGAAGGGTAACTGATTGAGGATAGGAACGCCCAATAACTAGGAACACTCTTCCATTGTAGGCACCAACTTGTATTCAGGAAATATGACGCAATGATGTAACGGGTCAAAGAACTGTAAGAGAACTTTAACCATATCTTCATCAGGGCTTGAGGTGACCAAACTGAGGAGTCGACCATGTGTTTTCGTGAATCAGGAATTCTCAGGAACTCTTGATACCAATTCCTTAAGTTGAGGAGGTACCCTTACAAGGTTGACTTGGATAGTATTTCTGTGAATGGGAGTCATGCCCTACAAAACATACACAAAGATAAGTCCTTAAAGTCCTTGAAATGGTTAGTGTGATATGCCATGTTATGATGTTATGATGTTATGTACAAATATATATATATATATATATATATATATATATATATATATATATATATATATATATATATATATACAATCACACAAACATATCCTTAGGTTTAGGCTTGCATGGATTCCATAGGTAAGTACCCTCTTGAAGTTTAGTTGGTTCAACCTGTCCTATTAATAGTAATCGGGTTCTAGGGAATCTCAAAATCATTTATCTTTCTTCACCGGCCATTGTTTCATCGCAAGCCTCTTTATTGGCGACTGAAGTATCCCGAAATTCAGATCTCAACAATTGTAGTATCAAGTATCAACCAACTTTGAACTGCACCAAAGCCGTCTATCTCACTACTTCCTAATGGCCAAGTTATTCAATTAAAGGTTCTAAGGTCAGTTGGTGCTTCGTGACACCACACAGCGACCCGTATTCTCCTTGACTACTCAAGGGCTACCGGTACCAGCAAATGTGTCACACCAATGTAGCTATCATTTCAACCGTGTCGGTATACCCCGCACAGTCCCCGCGATCTATTTCTATTTACCTAAAAGGTGCCCCAGATCGGGGTGTAGGATCTTTAACAAATAACCCCAACAAGCCCTCAAAAGTAAAGCAGGCAAAGCATACAAGGTAAAGCAATTTAAAATGAACTAGACTCCAAGGTAACCCCACTTTTTATAATTCCCCAGCAGAGTCGCCAGTTCTGTGATACGGTAGCAGAACTGACTGTTATACTGGTTTTGCATTTGTATTTGCAAATGTTGCGGTAAGCAAGATTCGCCACTGACTTTTCTTTTATCCAACAAAGGAAAGGGTGAAAAGAACAGAAAAAGACCTTTCGAAATTATTTCAGAGTAAGCGGGGTAGATTATGGCAAGGGAAGGTGTTAGCACCCTTTCCATCCGTAGTTTTCTATGGGCTCTTAGATGCTTAGCTCATTTGAAAAATACCTTGTGCTTTGGGTATTTGGAAAAGTATTTTGAAAAATTCCTTAGTGCGGCCACTCGCTTTATTATAACTCTTGTATCAGTCCTCAAGAGTTTTTATAAAGCGTTCGAAAATATTTTTGAAAT
This sequence comes from Vicia faba, assembly GCA_948472305.1. Lineage (NCBI taxonomy): Eukaryota > Viridiplantae > Streptophyta > Magnoliopsida > Fabales > Fabaceae > Vicia > Vicia faba. Next base: position 96,787 of record CATIWC010000233.1, read on the forward strand.
GTTTTGTGTAAGTGTAAAAGTTTATTTTTGAATATAGCATCTAGGAACTATCTACTTATACTCGAAAGGTTTGTTCTTTTCCTCTTATCCTTTAGAGAGTGCTATCCTACTATTAGTGAGTAGGTAGCCCTATCGTTGGATGTTTGAGGGATATTCGAAGGGACGTTTTTATAGTCACAAAGGCAACTGGGCAAGAAGTTTTAGTAACTACCTGTGATACGGTGGCAAAGCTGACTGTTAATACTGGTTTGCATTTTGTATTCGCAAATGTGCGGTAAGCAAGAGTCGCCACCGGATTTTCTTTTATCCAACAAAGGAAAGGGTGAAAAGAACAGAAAATAGCTTTTTCGAGATTTTATGAGTATGGGGGGTAGATTATGGAAATGAAAGGTGTTAGTACCCTTTCCATCCGTGGTTTTCCACGGGCTCTTAGGTACTTGCTCATTTTTTAAAATTGCTTTCGTGTTTGTGTGTTTTGAAAAGGTTTTTTGTTTGCTTTATGATAACTCTTGTATCAGTCCTCAAGAGTGTGATAAAGCGTTTTTGAAAGTAGTTTTGAAAGTGTCGTGTAAAAAAAGAATTAATTTTGAGTAAGTATTTAAGAAATATCTACCTACTCGAAAAAGGGTGTTCTTTTACTGCTTTCCTTTAGACAGCTATATCCTACTAATAATGATTAGGTAGCCCTATCGTTGGATGTTTGAGGGACTATCGTAAGGGAATTTTATGGTCATTGAAGGCGACATTTAAGGATATCTTAGCATTTCGAAGGGACTGTCATCATCATATACTCGTAGGCAACTCGAGGGATATTTAGGGACTATGATCTTTATGATTACTCTAAACTGAGGGTCTTTGCTAAGGTATCCCTACGTTCGAGGGACATGACCATTTCCGAAGGCAACCAAAATGGGAAATACACTAGGGGTGCAAGTGTGCAATAGTGTGTTTTTTCGGGTATTTTTATCTTGATATTAGTGATCTAAGATTAATTGATTAGTTCTTGACATACACGCCTAATTTACTAGCAGTTTATACACATGCATATAGTATAGTGTGAAAAATAAAACCTACGGCTATTACAAAGCTTTGGGGCAATTACAATTATATATGAATGAAAATGTAAAAATGTGGAAATTAAAACCCTAATTAGATTATTACAAACCAGTGGGCAGTTACAATAATAAAAAAAAAATGCGAAAGAAAATAAACGCGCGCATGAATTGAAAATACGTCTAAAATCCTAAGTGAAAGGATTTCTTTTTGTTTGTTTTGGTTATGAAAATAAATTGAATTAAAAATCCTAAGTCTATTCCATTTTAGTTTTTTTTAAAGAAAATATTAAAATAATTAATTAATTAATTGACAAAATTAATTTAATATAAAAATCTAAGCCTAATGTTTTTGTGGTTTTTTTAATGTTAATTAATGCTTAGAAGAAGTAAGGACAAACAACCAAAAGAAAGGATAAAATCGAAATACAAAAACAGTAAATGAAATAAAAGTGCATTCTTTAGAAGTAAGGCCTGGATCGAAGAGGCTTGGGTTGCCTTTCAATCCAATGAGGAATCTTGATCGAAGGTGCCTGAGAAACTGCACGTATGGGGGTGTTCGATCTGGATGTGTCATCCTTCGATCTGGGATACTGGATCTGCAAGGAAGTTTGTTAGAAATTGAAAATGTAAGGCCTGGGATTCGAACCCTGGTTCCTTCGATTGCACAAATTCCCTTTCACCACCTGAGCTGCTTGCTCATTCAAAATACATGACACCTGCTTTTGGTCCTGCAAATTAGTTAGTTCGAAACTAAACAAAACAGAAAACATCCCATTCAAAATCAATCCCTAAACCCGAATCTGGGTTTGTTTCGGTTTTCCACAACCGGTATCATGGGTTTTAAAAGTAATCAGCTTTGAAAAACTCTATCCAAGATGTTCGAACGTATGGACACTGCAACTTGCATACATTTGGTTAAATCTCTCACAAATAACAACAAAAACTAAGAACATGCAATCATGAGTCTAATTTAAGATTAAGTGGAATTGAATATTTTTACCACTAGAGGCGCCTGGATCTGCAGTCCTGGGTGTGAGATGGCTAAGACACGAGCGAGTGTACGTCTGTGTGAACTCCAAGAACACGATCGGAGTGTTAATCTGGACGGAAGGTGCCTGCATTGGTATGCAGTTTTGACAACTTTGGAATTTGATGCTACTTTATGGACCTTCGTGGGGCATGCTGCATTTTTTGCCAGGCAATATATGTGTTTTTTTTTGTGAGGCAATCTCCTTGTGTCTCTGTCCCTTTTTTCTCTGAGATCATGAGGTTTATATAGATAAGGAATTTTAGGTCAATATTTGTGTATCAAATCTTGGTCCATTATGATGAAGATATTTGATTTGATTTCTTCATAAAAACTTGCTATAGTTGATTCAACCAAGTGCCAATCTATTTTCATGCGTTACTGCCAGCCTGTTATGAGTTGTCTGGGCCTCAAATATGATGAAAATCGAAAGCTGGCATGCCCCTGCAGATCCATGTTCCGTTGAATTTGTTCTCTTCGAAGGCTCTAAACTCTAATTTGAATTGCACCAGCTTCAATGTCATGGCTCCTTCGATTGAGCCACCCTCTGCTTCGATTGCTTGATTTGAAGAGAATCACCCTGGTCGAATCAGCTCTTGTGGAGTTGGGAACACACAAGGCAAGAATCTGGCCTTTAACTCAAGAATTGAATCCAAGATGAACATTAAATTCTTGCCATATTTGCAAGGAAAACATGTTATTTTAAACTTTGGGTGAACCTGGACAGGTTAGGATAGGTGTTTTGTTCGAATTTGGCTTAAGGCTTTCATCATGGTTCTTTCGATTAAATCTTAAGTTTTGCTCTCTTCAATGGCTTTGAACTTGGTCCAATCGAAGTATTATTGTGATACGGTGGGAGAACTGACTTGAGTTTTGCGTTTGTTTTCGCAAATGTTTCGGTTGAGCAAGAGTCGCCACCGACTTTTTATTTTATCCTAAGGAAAGGTTAAAAAGCACAGCAAAAACCTTTGAGATGTTTTCTTGGGTTCGGGGGGTAAATTATAGAAAGGGAAGGTATTAGCACCCTTTCTATCCATGGTTATCCATGGGCTCTTAGTTACTTGCTTAGATCACTTTCCTTGTGTTTTCAATTGTTTGAAATGGTGCTTTGTGTGTGGGTTTGAAAATGTTTTGAAAATAGGCCATTGTTGTGGCAACCTTTGTAATGATCCATGTTTGAATGTATACAAAGGTGTGTATCTTTTGAAAAGTTTTCAATGTTTTTTGAAAGTTGTTTTGAAAGTGTGTTGTGATGTGTGTTTTGAAAAATAGGCAAGTGTATTTTGCAAGTTGGTCAAGTAACTAAGAGTCGTCTACCCCTAAATTTACTCAAAGGTTTTTCCGATGTTTTAACCCTTTTAACAATTTTGTTCCACCATTGTATTTGGTGGACAATCTTGTGTTAGGATGTTAACGGGACGGGCGCGGGTCATCGTGTAGACCATGAATGCAATGGTGCCAAGTGTCTTTGGCAACTTTTCCTTTAAGGGACTTGATCATTTTTTAGGCAACTTTCGAAAGCGTCATCGAGGGACTATGATCATTTGAATTGTTTTGTTTTGCCAAAGAAACTCAACATGCAACATGGCCCATTATTGAAGGCAACAAGTGGAGTGACCCTAGGGGTGCAAGTGTGATTGGTGTTGTCCATTTTCATGCTTTGTTGTCTTTGAATTAGGTCAAGCTATTTGTTATTTGATTTTTGCATACAAACCCTAAGTCTATCATGGCATATTTAGCAAGCTTTAAAATGCAGAATTTAAAGTCCTAAATTATTACAAAATAATCATGGGGATGGGGGTACAAATGTTCAAATGGGGATGAGACTTTAATGGGTGAGTAGTGTCCAAATATTTACAACCAAATTGAATCAATCGCAATGTAAAATGTAATGTAGCAATGTATAAGAAAAATAAAATGTGTATTGTAAATGTATCAATGTATTTGTGTAAGTGTATGATTTATTTACAAGTGAGAAAAATGTTAACTTAATGAAAAATTAAGTATTTATTTGTTTTTATTTTTATTTTTTCATGTTTAGGGAAAAACCCTAATTTTGCAAATAAATAGTATTTATTATTTATATCATATACAATATTTATTAATTATGTACAAAAAATAAATAAAAGGTAAGTATATTGCAAAAAAGTATTTTTGAGGTTAAATATTAATAAAAATAAAAATATATTATTTTTGTATTTTTATCCCAATATTCTAATAAACCTATAAGTATTTATATTATATACTAAATATATTAAATATATACAAAAAATAAAATATTTATTATTTACAAAAAAAGTATGTTTTAAGAAAAAATGTTTTCAAAAGGTAAAATAAAATAAAAGCTGAAAATAAATATTATTTTGTATTATTTTTTTAGTATTTTAAATAAAAGTAAATGTATTATTTATAATGTACAAGTTTAAATAAAGCAAATAAAAATCCAAATAAAATGCAAAAATGGGTGGAAAAATATTTTTAATATTTTTTATATTTTGACAAAAAATAATAAGTCAGAAACAAAAAGAAAAAAATCAAAAATGATAAAAATAACACACAATGGGCCAAGGGGGTGTATGTGGGAAATAATGGTGCAAACAGAAAAATAAGGTCAGGCCCAGCCCAAGGAGGCTTCTTCAACCTCCAGCCATTGTTTGAAACAAAGAAAAACGCGCGTCCTTGCTCAACCTGCTAACTTCTGATTCCTTGATTTTCAACAAAAACTCACAACATCGAAAGTGTAGAGCATCTTGTCACGATTCTAAACATATAAAGAAGTCGTTCTAACTCTCAGAAATGAGAGAGAATTTCTCCTCCCCCAATTCCTGACCTAACTTTCTTCCTATGTTCAGGTTCAAAATTCTCTCAGTACACACAACATAAATGAAAAGTAATGATATGGGTAGCTTCAGGGCTATGAGTAGGACATAACTTCTTCACAAACCTAAGCCTAGATATGCTTGGATAGAGAGATAGAAGTTCAAACTTTTACCTGTTCAGCTTGAATCGTGTACAACAATGGAGGCGCTTTCAATGGAATTTGAGGATTTGTACAGCTTGCCTGATGTCCAAGAATACTTCCTATATGCTTGGTGTGCCTTGAATCCTTCTGAATCACTTCATGGAAGTCAACCTGCAAGAGAGAAAAGTGAAAATGGCACACTTGGCTATGGCTGTTACAGTCTGTTTCCAAGGCTTGGGATAGTTTGTATGAATGGTAGGGAATGTATTTGAACTGGTTTGGATGAAAACGCACGATGGAAATAAACTGGCCAAGTTAAAATGCAGAATGCCCTGTTTCTTGCAGAAAAATGGTGTTTCTGTGAATGAGGGAGTTTTAGGGATGGTTTGGTCGTGCTTCAGGTTAGTTAGGGAGTATGAAATGTGTGGACAAAGTTTGTTTAGGCTTGTGTTGACAGGAAGTGAATGTTGTTGTTCAAAATGCAAGCTTTCTTCTTATCTAAGCAAACAAAATGCAAGTTGGATTATAGGCTCCTACAGGCCCCTCAAGCATGCTGAAAATTTGAGTCTTGATCAGTGGGATATGTCCATAACCTTGTGCCCAAAAGATCTGGCCTGTACCTCTTTGATTTGCTTTTTGACATAAAGTATATCTTTACAAGAATGGTAAAATTGCTTTTTCCATATATGGCTTAATCTTGTATGTAATGCTTAAATACACAAAACAAGACATGAGCACAAAGGATATGCATTAAATTATTGAGTGTGAATGAGATTAGGGGCCTGTAATCTAGTTTGTGCAAGCTGAGTTCAAAATGCCAATGTTATGTACATGAATTTGGTCATGAACAAAGTGACTTTTGCCCATTTTGACAAATTCGATTCTCCCTAACCACAAGGGTGTTTGATGAGTTCTTGGACAATTTGGAAAGCTTGGAATGTGTACTACAATCCATCTTTGTAATGAAAATTGAAATTCCAAGTGGAAGCATGTGAAAAGTGGCCATGAAGTTAGGCAAAAATCCATCCTAAAATAGGTCAAAAAATTTCTAAGTTAAGAATGTTTTGCAACCCTATTCCAAAAATTATAACTTGAGCTACAAGCCTCTTTTGAGAAAACTTTGTGAATAAAAGTTGTAGATTTTGCAATGGACTATAACTTTCATGTTTTGAGTTTTGTTTTAATCCAAATACATCTTGATGAAAAAATGGGACAAAGTTAGGAAAAAATTAGGAAATTTCATAACTTAGAAAATTTCTAAGTTATGAAATTTCTTCATTTCAAACCCTAATTTGTAATTTTTGATTTCTTGATGAACAAGTTTCATAATTTGACATGTTTTGATGAAAAATGAATCTTGGCACTTGATTTTGACCAAAAAGTCAAAGTTTGACTTTTCAGTATACAGTCAAATTTTGCTCAGTTGACTGGAAAATTCATCTGTCAATCTTGTGCATTTGGGATCTTTTGAACTTGTTGAATGTGTCAAGACCATGCCATTGAGTCCTTGAGTCCATATGTGAGCTTGGTTTGCCATTGGCCAGGTCAAACAGTCAAAAATTACCTTTGTGCAGTCAAAACCCTAAAAATGATCATTTTGCCCTTTTGGTGATCTGATCAAATTTCTTGTGGAATTGTGATCTAAACTTGATCAAATGGTCCATATGAGTTCATAATGTTGATGTGGGACAAAAATCATGAGGTTTGAATGTCAATTGACCACAATTGACTTTTTCCCCAATACAGCTGATTTATAGGTCAACTGTCCAATTGACTGGGCAAAGATTGGAATCAAGGCTTGAAACTTGGTATGGATAAACTTGTGAGTCCAACATGAAGCATGAAAGTCATTTTCGGCAATTTAGGTCAAAACATCTTTGTGCAAACTCAAACCCTAATTTGGGTCAACAGTGCAAGGAGGAGTCTTGAGCAGAGCAAACCCTAACTTGATCTTGAACTCCAAGGGTCTAGTGATGAGAAAATATTGATGAAATGGGAGGGCAAATTTTGGGGTACAACAGTTTCCCCTGTTCAAACTTCTTAGACCTGAGGATGTAGATTGGCTTGCGTGCCTTTCATGATCCGAAGGTGGAAGATGATTGAACATCTAAAGTGCCCAGAAATTTGCGCTCGCATAGTGGAGTATCAGCAATGTGATGTCGGGAATGGGCTTATAGATGCCATTTGGAAGTGTAATGGATAGTGGTGGAGATGGGCTTAAAGATGCCATCGGGGGTGTCGATCGCGTAAGAGATTCCTTAGCGAGAACTTGCGTACTTGAGAAAGAAAGATGGTTTTCTGGCTTGCTACAAGTGTTGATCTTCAGTCTCTTCATGCAGATATGCCCTGGCTAGATACAGGAATCGAATCTGGAACTTCAAAGGTTGCTTACAGACGTGTCCTGGCTGGATACAAGTATCGAATCTCTAAACTATTCATGCAGATATGTCCTGGCTGGATACAGGTGTCGAATCCACAATCAAATACTCACAGATATGCCCTGGCTGGATACAGGAATCGAATCTGGAATTGGTCATCTACAGATATGCCCTGGCTGGATACAGGAATCGAACCTCTAAACTCTTCATGCAGATATGCCCTGGCTGGATACAGGAATCGAATATACAATCAAAAACTCATAGATATGCCCTGGTTGGATACAGGAATCGAATCTGGAATTAGTCGTCTACAGATATGCCCTGGCTGGATACAGGTATCGAATCTGGAATTTGTCGTCTACAGATATGCCCTGGCTGGATACAGGTATCGAATCTGGAATTTATCGTCTACAGATATGCCCTGGCTGGATACAGGTATCAAATCTGGAATTTTTCGTCTACAGATATGCCCTGGCTGGATACAGGTATCGAATCTAGAATTTGTCGTCTACAGTTATGCCCTGGCTGGATACAGGTATCGAATCTGGAATTTGTCGTCTACAGATATTCCCTGGCTAGATACAAGTATCGAATCTGGAATTTGTCGTCTACAGATATGCCCTGGCTGGATACAGGTATCGAATCTGGAATTGCGATAGTTGATAGTAATCATCTTTGGATTGACCTTTTCCTGAAAAGGCAAAACATTAGTTGTATGCAATGTCATGATGTATGAGATGCATGATGTTCTCAAAAATAAATGAGATCGTGTGACATGATGCGTATATGTATGTATCAGGATGTATAAAATGTGGAATGTCTATGAATGTGTTTTCGACTAGGAAAATAAATCCTTGACGAAGACCGGGAAATAAAATCCTGGACTGATGTTGAAGAGTAGAGTTCTTCGCTTCCGCTGGGGATGATGATTGCAAGAATAAACCAGTAGGAGAAGATGACTCCGTTGAGGAATAAACTTGTTGGAGAGGTTACTCTGCAGGGAATTACTCTGGGAAGAGATACTTTGCTGAGAATTTGATGAGAACTCCGCTGGGGATTCCATTGATAAGTTATGTTGGGGAATTTGATAAACACCGCTGGGGAATAGGAAGAACTTCGCCGAGGACGATCCTTCTGTGGTAATTAGCTGAGGATAACCCAGTTATAGGCTGTGGTGGGGAATAACCTTTGAATATGGCCGGGGGCGCATTCGTACTCTGCAGGAGACAAGCTTCCAGAATCTACTGGGGATAAGCTTCCAGAACCTACTGGGGAGGATGATTCAACTCTCCTGGGGAAACTTTTGGACTGTACTGGGGAAGTGGCTCCACTGGGGTGCCTGGTATTCCGTCGGGGAACAATCTTATATTAAGACTGTCGGGGATGCTTGCTGAGGAATGTCTATACTCCGCTGGGGAATTTTGAGATCTTCTAGGGATACCCAACTTCCTTAAGGCTGACAGTAGACTAACTCTGCTTGGGGAGAGTATCGCTGACTTGCTGGAGGTACTGTGCCTTTTTAGGGCTGATGGGAGACCAACTCTTCCTGGGGAGAGTATTGTTGAATCTTGTCTTACTCAACGGAGAGTGAAGGTATCCTGGTTACGTTCTTCAGCCGAACCTACCTTAGTACTTTGGTGGACAGAGCAACTAGATCGCTTAGACAATTCTTTATTGCCCCTGTTTCTGATGTCATCTGTAATTAGTCCTTTGTTTCGCATGCAAATATTCATGATTAACAATTAATGTCAAATGCATATATCAAAAATGAACATTGGACGTTCTTTGCAAAACAAAACATAAAAAGGAAAAAACGATGGGTAATTTGTCTGAAAAATTAAACTTGTATTGATTTTGAAATTTGCCTGTAAATAGGCGTTTTATGTACAGGAGGCTGACGTCCTAATAAGAGAACGCCGCCGAGCAAAATAGAGTTTATACAATTTTGTGAAAAGGAAACAAAACAGCTATGTGAAAAATAATCCCACTGGGTTCCAACTCTGCTATCGCCTTTATGTCTTCAAGCGTCTCATCACTTTGTTGTTTAGTTGAAGATGAAGCTGATTGATTGGCGACGTCTGAGCCCGATAGTTGATGCCGAATTCTGGATGCAAGGTGATCCAATGAGACATAGTATTACGCTTTATCCCTAACTTTTGCCTGGACCTCCCTTTTGGGTTTTCAGTCCACCGGGATACCCATTTTTGCCCAAGCCGCCTTTTCATGTTTTCGACTTGCCGGGTGTACAGATTTTTTTCATTTCATCCCTTGTTTTTGCCCGAACCCTTTTGGTTCGCCGGGAAGCCCTTATTTTTGCCTAGGTGTGTCAACCTAGCGGGTCTTTAATTCATGCGTAGTATCTTTTTAGTATGTCTGCATTGGCGGGGTGAGGAAGGTCGTCACCATCCATGGTGGTTAGAATCATAGCTCCTCCTGAGAAGATATGTTTAACCACAAATGGCCCTTCGTACGTAGGGTTCCATTTGCCCCTGGGATCACTTTGAGGAATAATGATGCGCTTGATTACCAGGTCCCCAACTTGATACTCTTGTCGTCTGACCTTCTTGTTAAATGCCCTGATCATCCGTTTTTGGTACGTTTGACCATAGCAATGAGTCTCTTTTCATCAATTAGGTTTAATTGATCAAGCCGAGTCTAGATCCAGTCATCTTCGCTCAAACCTGCATCCTTCATTATCCGGAGAGAGGGTATCTGGACTTCAATAGGCAAAACAGCCTCCATGCCATAGACCAAGGAAAAGGGAGTTGCCCTTGTTGACGTCCGTGCTGAGGTACGGTACCCATGAAGAGAAAACGGTAACATTTCGTGCCAATCTTTGTAGGTCATTGTCATCTTCTGCACAATCTTCTTGATGTTCTTATTCGCTGCTTCTACAGCCCCATTCATTTTCGATCGATAGGGAGAAGAGTTGTGGTGCTGTATCTTGAATTGCTTGCAGAGCTCAGTGATCATCTTGTTGTTGAGATTGGTACCATTGTCCGTAATGATCCTCTCAGGTATACCGTATCGACAGATTAGGTTATGCCGAATGAACCGTGCCACGACGTTCTTGGTTACAGTAGCGAAGGAGGCTGCTTCGACCCACTTTGTGAAGTAATCAATCGCTACCAAGATGAAGCGATGCCCGTTGGATGCCGTAGGTCTGATTTCGCCGATCATATCAATGCCCCACATTGCAAAAGGCCAAGGTGCTGTCAATACATTCAGAGGGACCGGAGGAATGTGCACCTTATCAGCATAGATCTGGCATTTATGACAAGTTCGAGAATGCTGATAACAGTCGGCTTCCATTGTGGACCAGAAATATCCTGCCCGAAGGATTTTCTTTGCCATGGTATGTCCACTGGAATGTGTTCCGAAGGTACCTTCATGTAGCTCTTCCATGATCCTTTCTGCTTCAGTCTTATCCACACAACGCAGTAAGGTTGAATCATGGTTTCACTTGTAGAGAATGCCATTGCTGAGGAAGAACTTTGCCGCAAACCTTCTCAGAAACTTCTTGTCATTAACAGATGCGCCTTCGGGGTATTCTTGAGCTTCAAGGTACCTCTTCACTTCATGATACCAGGGTTTTTCTGTTACCTCTTCAGCCTCAAGATCACAGCAATGTGCAGGTTCGTCCAACTTCCAGATAATGATCCGGGGAGCCTCGTTGTCCCATTTGACTTTGAACATAGAAGACATCGTAGCCAACGCGTCCGCTAACTGATTCTCCTCTCTTGGGAAGTGTTCAAAGGTTATCTCTTCGAAGTGGGGAATCAACGTCAACACATACTCCTTGTAAGGAATAAGATTTGGGTGTTTCGTATCCCACTCGCCTTTGATCTGATTGATCACGAGAGCGGAATCGCCGAAGACACTCAAAAACTTTATCCTTAAGTCAATTGCAGCTTGAAGACCCATGATACATGCCTCATATTCTGCCATGATGTTGGTGCAGTTGAAACATAGTCGGGCGGTGAGTGGAGTATGAGTGCCTTTAGGGGATATGATCACAGCGCTGATACCATTACCCAAAGCGTTCGAGGCTCCGTCAAAGTGCATAGACCATCAGGATCCTTCCTCAGGTCCTTCATCTGGTCCAGGTACTTCACAATCAGTTACTACCATGATATCCTTGTCTGGAAATTCAAAGTTCATCGACTGATAGTCGTCCACTGCCTGGTGCGCCAAATGGTCTGCCAATACACTTCCCTTGATTGCTTTTTTGAGTCGTGTATTGGATGTCATATTCCGTCAAGATCATCTGCCATCTTGCTATTCTTCCGGACAAGGCAGGCTTTTCGAAGATGTACTTTATTGGATCCATTTTTGAAATCAATAGAGTAGTGTGAGTCAACATATACTGTCTCATCCGGCGAGCAGCCCATACCAAAGCGCAGCAAGTTTTCTCGAGCAATGAGTATCGGGTCTCACAGTCGGTAAACTTTTTGCTAAGGTAATAAATGGCGTGTTCTTTTCGGCCAGACTCGTCATGTTTCCCCAGCACACACCCCATTGAGTTGTCCAGTACTGTCAAGTATAAGATTAAAGGTCTCCCTTCAACCGGCGGCATAAGAATGGGTGGTTCTTGGAGATACTCTTTGATTCTTTCGAAAGCGGCCTGACATTCATCGTTCCAACGTACTACTTGATCCTTCTTCAGCAGCTTGAAGATTGGTTCACAGGTAGCAGTTAGATGCGAGATGAATCGGGCAATGTAGTTCAAACGTCCTAGAAAGCCTCTGACTTCTTTCTCTGTCTTGGGAGTTGGCATCTCTTGTATGGCTTTCACTTTGGCAGGGTCCACTTGAATGCCTTTGTCGCTTACGACGAAGCCTAGCAATTTTCCAGATCTCACCCCAAAGGTGCACTTGTTTGGGTTCAACCTCAGCTTGTACAACTTCAGACGGTCAAACAGCTTCTATAGATGGTCAAGGTGTTCCTCCTCAGTTTGGGACCTTGCAATCATATCGTCGACGTATACTTCTATCTCGTGATGGATCATGTCATGAAATAAAGCAACCATGGCACGTTGGTAGGTTGCCCCAGCATTTTTCAACCCAAAAGGCATGACCTTGTAGCAAAAGGTACCCCACTGAGTAACAAAAGTGGTCTTCTCCATGTCTTCAAGAGCCATCTTGATCTGATTATAACCGGAGAAACCGTCCATGAAGGAGAATACTTTATGCTGAGCAATGTTGTCAACCAGAACGTCGATATGAGGAAGAGGGAAATCATCCTTAGGGCTCGCCCTGTTCAAATCCCTGTAATCAACACACATTCAGACCTTACCATCCTTATTCGGCACTGGAACCACGTTGGCAACCCATTGAGGGTAAGAAGTCACTGCTAGAAACCCGACATCAAATTGTTTCATAACCTCAGCTTTGATTTTCTCGGACATTTCTGGACGCATACGGAGGACCTTCTGTTTTACCGGAGGGCATTCTTCCTTGGTAGGCAGGTGATGAACCACAATGTCGGTATCCAACCCAGGCATGTCTTCGTAAGACCAGGCAAAGATTTCCACATAGTCATGCAGCATCTGAATCAACCGTTGTTTCACACTGAGCTCTAGATTGGCACCAATCTTGACTTCCTTTTTGTCTGTCTCAGTACCCAGATTTACCGTTTCCACTGGCTCTTCATGTGGCTGAATGGCCCTCTCTTCCTGGAGTAGTAGTCTTGCAAGTTCACCAGGCACTTCGCAATCATCTTCACCTTCGTCTTTGGCTAAGTTGATCGGATTTTCGAAGTCATAACTGGCAGTAGCAGAGTCGTTACCAGTGAGATCCAGAGTGGATTGGAACCTGTATAAGTGAGTGTGTGTAAATATAGCTGTTTTGCAATATATATAATAAAGAAAGAAAAGGAACGCAAGATTTGAAATGCAAAAAACATCCAATGTTTTTTATTAATGATATATGAAAATGACACACAAAATCCCTCACAAATGAAGCCACGGTGCCCCGGGTAAGACACCGAGCCATAAAGTTTCCAAAATATTGTTCGTTACAAATTCAAAACAAAGGAGTTCATTACTGAGTAACAAAAGTAATAGGTAGGAAGTCTTTCGTAGTCCAGTTGCTTGGTCCACCTTCGATTGTTGGGTAGATCCAGCTGTCGAATTCAGATTCCTCCACGTCGTCTTCAATAGCATTTACTCCCGGGTTGGTGATGAACACAGGAGGTCTTCCAATCCTTGCCTTACGAACAGCCCTCTGAGCTTCTGCAGTGAAGCCCAAACCAAACTTGTCAGTCTTCAGAGTGAAATCAGGAAGTCGGCCCCAGTTTGCGCACCCACCCTTCTCAATAACAGCCCGAGCATCCTTTAGGGAGGCCATCTTCAACGGAGAATATTCTACAGTCACAGTCTCTGTGGACGCCAGTGTCTGAGGAACCTCTTCAAAATGCTGGAATGGAGTCTCAATGAATTCCCCATCCATCTCTATGTACCGGAACGAGTTGAGGTGGCTGACCATGTACTCTTCCTCCCCCTGAACTGTCACAATTTTCCCTCTGACCGGGTACTTAAGCTTCTGATGTAGTGTGGAGGTCACAGCTCCAGCCTTGTGGATCCATGGACGACCCAGCAAATAAGAATAGGATGGTCGGATGTCTATCACATAGAAAGTAGAATCAAAAACTTGAGAACCAACCCTGATTGGAATGTCAACTTCCCCATGTACCATCCTTTTCGAACCGTCAAAGGCCCGAACAACAATGTTACTTGGCTTGAGCTCTAAACCCTCACAATCCAACCTGTCTAAAGCTTTCTTGGGTAATACGTTCAATGAAGAACCGGTGTCTACCAACACATGGGCAAGAGTAGTGCCCTTGCATTCAATGGAGACATGCAGGGCGTCGTTATGGTTCTTTCCTTTGGCAGTCAGATCGGCGTCAGAGAAGCCCAACCCATTATCGACAGTCAAGTTGGCCACACAATCGGTAAATTGATCAGCAGACGTTTCTTGTGGCACATGGGCCGTATTTAGGAAGGAAATCAGGGCCTTGGCATGGGCCTCTGAACACAACAATAGTGATAGCATAGAAATTTTAGAGGGGGTGTGCCCCAACTGCTCAACTACATTGAAATCACTCTTCTTGATAATCTTGAGAATCTCTTCCATCTCTTGCTGGGAAGCTTCAACATTGGTTGTCTTTGGTGCCTTCGTTAGGACAGGCAAATCAGTAGCAATCCCTTTGCCCCGAGCGTCAGATGACTCGGCAGCAGGGGTAGAAATAGGAACTTGATCAGGAAGGGGAGCAGGCACACTTGCAGGTGTGATGATAAGAGGTCTCTGAATAGCTGGTGGTGCAATATCTGGTGAGAAGAGCCTGCCACTGCGAGTGACTTTGGCAGGCCCGGTGATGTTGCTGACGCTGGTACTAGTATCGAACTCTTGTTTTACTCCGAGCACATAAACATCTGCCCCATAGTGCCACGGGACAGCTTTGTCGGACGTATAGGGGAGGGGCCCCGGAACAGTGATGATGATATGAGCAATCTTCTGAGCAGACATGATTTTGACAGGCTTCTTTGAGGGAGCCTTAGGAGAGTTGTTGAAAATAGTGACAATGGACACTTCTTCAGTAGGGACAGCAGGAACAACAATCTTCTTGAACAAGATCTCTTTGCTATCCATCAGGTTTTGGACGCCTGACTTCAGCAAGGGACAACCAGCAGGTGAAACAGCACATAGAAGGCAACCTTTACTACATCCCGGAAATAAACCAGCTAGCAATAGGTTCCTTTTGACAGTCAACAACGGAGTAACAATCTCATCCACAGAGGCTACATACGGGTCTTCTTCCACAGCATTCACTCCATGCTGGGGCATGGGAGCAGTCACAACATTGGGCCTTTCGGGCGCCTCAAACTGTATTCCCTTGGCATCAATAAGGTCCTGAACCTTATTCCTCAGAGCCCAGCAATCATCCGTAGTATGCCCCGGGCTATCAGAGTGATAAGCGCAACGGGCGTTGGGGTTGTACTTTGGAGAAGCTGTGTTCACTACCTTCAGGGCTTCTTTGACAATTACCAGATTGGTTGACAGTAGTTGCGGCAAAATCTGAGACAGGGTCATACTGAGCCGAGTGTACTGCCTTTTGGGTCTCTCACCCCTTGGTTAGTTATACTGCTGAGGAGCAGCAGTAGGCTTTGAAATTACCAACGCATTGACAGCTTGGCAGCGTTTCGGTTTGTTCTGTCTCCTTGGACCATAAACAGCACTGGCTTCCTTCTTGAAAGGCTTCTTTTCAGTACTCGAGGAGGCACCTTTCTGTATCTTCCCTGACTTGATACCAGCTTTTATCCTCTCACCCGTTAAGATCAAGTCTGTGAACCCAGCAGAAGAATTACCAATCAGGTGGTTGAAGAACGGACCAGACAGGGTCCCTAAGAACATGTCGACAAGCTCACGGTCCGTCAAAGGTGGCTGCACCTTGCCAGCCAGGTCTCTCCACTTTTGCGCATACTCCTTGAATCCTTCGCCTGTCCCCAGTGACATACCTTGGAGTTGGGTACGCGTGGGAGCGAGGTCGGAATTGTACTGATACTGCTTATAAAATGCAGTAGCCAAGTCTTCCCAGTTTCGAATACTGGCTCCATCCAGCTGATAGAACCATTCGAGTTGAACCCCTGAAAGGCTATCCTGGAAGAAATGGATCCATAGGTTCTTGTCTGCAGTGTAAGGTTGGATCTTCCTTACATATGATCTGAGATGCATCTTCGGGCAGGACAGCCCGTCATATCTTGCAAAAATTGGCACTTTAAACTTCGGGGGGATCACAATTCCAACAATTAATCCCAAATCTTCGAAATCTAAGTCGGGAACTCTCTGCAGCTCCATAGCTGCCAACCTGTCTTCCAAGCTTTTGTACTTATCATCGGCGGGTGGGTATTGTTGCTCTGAGTAGTCTTCGTCTTCTTCAGCCTCTTCTTCTTCAGCTTTGGATTCGGAAGGTACCGCAACCCCTTTTCCTTTACTGGTTCCCTCTTCAGACGTAGGGGAAATTCAAGAACTCTTCTGGCTTCACCCTCAAACCTTCTTCCCAGGGTAGCCACCCCGACTATTTTCTTCTTCTTTTTCACTTGCTCTTTGTTCCCAAGCAGGGCTTTTAGATCCTCCTGACCCTTTGCCAAGGTCATCAGGAGATGTTGAAATTGTGAGTTTTGAGACTGCAAATCCTTGACCATCTGTTCGAGATCCATCTTACTGAAATAAACAGCAGAAAGATAAGGAAACCTGGTGTGGAGACCTACTTATGTGCATGATGAATGGTATGCTTATTTATGTAATGCATTCAAGGATTTGGAAAATTCAAAATTGTTGCAAACAAAAAGAACACACGTCATATTAATAAGAAGAAATTTCGTTAGTACATAAATGCCCCATGGGCCAAATATTACAAAAAACTTCTCAAGGTAAAAAGACGTTGTGCATCCTCTTTGGTGCGATGTAGGTGTTGAGGGTCTCTTCCTCATGGAGTCGGCGGGTAAGCTCCAAAACCTTCTTCTCACTGGCGTAGAAGCTGGCTTCAAAAGTATTACGTTCCTCCTTGAGTTGGATCCAACTCTTCTGCATCTCCTCCCATGATGTTGGCATGTCAGGATATAGGATGGTGTAGGGGACCTCTCCTTCCTTAACGGGCTCTTTAACCATAGGGAGAACATGAGGGTAATGCATCATTAGACTCTGGGCTCGGGTTCGTACCCACTTAAGATAAGGCTCAAGAGGGATGGAGTTCTTGTGCCCCAGTGTCTTGCTGTCTACCTTGTTAGGCATCCTCCAAGCTCTGATGAATCTTTGGCGAAGTCCTTGCGCATCGTTGTCGAAGTCAAAAACTAGGTCAGGAATCAACATGTCGTGAGGGCCATCCCTCCGTGCATATCCAAATTGTCTCAAAGCTAGACAAGGGTTGTAGGAAATGCCTCCTCTAATGCGAAGCAATGGAACATTAGGGAACTCTCCACAACGATCGATGATGATGACATTTTCTCTGGACCGAGAACACCAATGTACATCAGAGTGAGTGAGGGTCATCAACTGTTGTGACCACCTTAAGCCTTGGTCATTCTTCAAAACAGATTGTGGAAGGTGCGAAATAAACCACCTTGCAAGGAGAGGAGTACAGCACATGAGAACACCCCTCTTTCTCATTGTTCGTGTGTAAAATGAGTGAAGGATGTCCCCAAGCAATGTTGGTATGGGATTCCTGGATAAGAAGATCTTGACGGCGTTGACATCTATAAGCTGGTCAGGATTTGGGAACAGGACCAACCCATAAATGAGGAGTGCCACAATTTCTTCAAAGGCTTGTAGATCCAATGAATTCCAACACTCTTGTGCCTTCTCAAACAAGAATTTTGCTAAGAAGCCTTTGACACCGCTTCTAGTTTCCCAATGCCCTTTGATGTCAGATGGTTGCAAGTGTAGTGCTTGAACAACATCTTCAGGCTTTGGTTCTTTTTCCGTACCGTTGTAGGGTAGTTGATTAAGAATAGGAATTCTCAAGAGTTGAGAAAATTCCTCCAAAGTGGGCACCAATTGGTAGTCGGGGAATGTGAAACAGTGGTGAAGGGGGTCAAAGAACTGGAACAACACCTTTACCATGTCCTCTTCAATGTTGGTGTTGACTAGGCTGAGCAGTCTACCATGTCTTTCACTGAAGGGAGAGCTCTCCGGAATTCTGGATGTGAGCTCTTTGAGTTGAGGAGGGATTCTCACAAGGTTGACTTGGATAGTTTTCCTGCGAAGAATTTCCATGACCTACAAAACAAGAACAAAGATGAAGATCCAAACCCTTGAAATGGTTACTGGATGCATATGATGCTTTATGATGTTCATGATGTATGCACAAACATATGTACAAGCAATTCACACAAAACCCTAGTTTCAGGCTTGCATGAGGTTTCATAGGTAAGTACCCTCTTGAGTGTAGTTGGCTTAAAAACCTGTACTATAAATAGTAACCGAGTTCTAAGGAGCTCAATATCACTGGATTATTTTTTGTGTTCATTGTTTTGGTTTAGCCACTTAACTGGCGACCAAAATATTCCAAGAAAACAACCCTCAATGAGTGTAGTATCGAGTATCTACCAAACTTCCGACTGCACCAAAGCCGGTCATCTCACTACCCCTAATAAAAGACCAAGATGGTCAAGTAAGGTTCTAGGTCATTAGTGCTTAGTGACATCACTCAGCAGCCCCGTACTCTCATTGATTGAACTCAAGGGTTACCGGTACTCACAAATATGTCGCACTAATATAGCTATTGCTTCAACCGTGTCGGTATACCCCGCACAATTTCCACAATGTATTGCTATCTATGAATGTTTTCCCAAATCCGGGTGTAGGATTTCAAGCCCAAACAAGAGAACCAAGATATAAAGCAATCAAAGCAAACAATTAGTCATGCAAGAGGGTGATCTAAGCCTTAAGGTTACTCCACTTTTAAGTTGTCCCCAGCAGAGTCGCCAGTTCTGTGATACGGTGGGAGAACTGACTTGAGTTTTGCGTTTGTTTTCGCAAATGTTTCGGTTGAGTAAGAGTCGCCACCGACTTTTTATTTTATCCTAAGAAAAGGTTAAAAAGCACAGCAAAAACCTTTGAGATGTTTTCTTGGGTTCGGGGGGTAAATTATAGAAAGGGAAGGTATTAGCACCCTTTCTATCCATGGTTATCCATGGGATCTTAGTTACTTTCTTAGATCACTTACCTTGTGTTTTCAATTGTTTGAAATGGTGCTTTGTGTGTGGGTTTGAAAATGTTTTCAAAGGAGGCCATTGTTGTGACAACCTTTGTAATGATCCATGTTTGAATGTATACAAAGGTGTGTATCTTTTAAAAAGTTTTCAATGTTTTTTGAAAGTTGTTTTGAAAGTGTGTTGTGATGTGTGTTTTGAAAAATAGGCAAGTGTGTTTTGCAAGTTGGTCAAGTAACTAAGAGTCGTCTACCCCTAAATTTACTCAAAGGTTTTTCCTATGTTTTAACCCTTTTAACAATTTTGTTCCACCATTGTATTTGGTGGACAATCTTGTGTTAGGATGTTAACGGGACGGGCGCGGGTCATCGTGTAGACCATGAATGCAATGGTGCCAAGTGTCTTTCGCAACTTTTCCTTTAAGGGACTTGATCATTTTTTAGGCAACTTTCGAAAGCGTCATCGAGGGACTATGATCATTTGAATTGTTTTGTTTTGCCAAAGAAACTCAACATGCCACATGGCCCATTATTGAAGGCAACAAGTGGAGTGACCCTAGGGGTGCAAGTGTGATTGGTGTTGTCCATTTTCATGCTTTGTTGTCTTTGAATTAGGTCAAGCTATTTGTTATTTGATTTTTGCATACAAACCCTAAGTCTATCATGGCATATTTAGCAAGATTTAAAATGCGGAATTTAAAGTCCTAAATTATTACAAAATAATCATGGGGATGGGGGTACAAATGTTCAAATGGGGATGAGACTTTAGTGGGTGAGTAGTGTCCAAATATTTACAACCAAATCGAATCAATCGCAATGTAAAATATAATGTAGCAATGTATAAGAAAAATAAAATGTGTATTGTAAATGTATCAATGTATTTGTGTAAGTGTATGATTTATTTACAAGTGAGAAAAATGTTAACTTAATGAAAAATTAAGTATTTATTTGTTATTTATTTTGGATTTTTTCATGTTTAGGGCAAAACCCTAATTTTGCAAATAAATAGTATTTATTATTTATATCATATACAATATTTATTAATTATGTACAAAAAATAAATAAAAGGGAAGTATATTGCAAAAAAGTATTTTTGAGGTTAAATATTAATAAAAATAAAAATGTATTATTTTTGTATTTTTATCCCAATATTCTAATAAACCTATAAGTATTTATATTATATACTAAATATATTAAATATATACAAAAAATAAAATATTTATTATTTACAAAAAAAGTATGTTTTAAGAAAAAATGTTTTCAAAAGGTAAAATAAAATAAAAGCTGAAAATAAATATTATTTTGTATTATTTTTATAGTATTTTATATAAAAGTAAATGTATTATTTATAATGTACAGGTTTAAATAAAGCAAATAAAAATCCAAATAAAATGCAAAAATGGGTGGAAAAATGTTTTTAATATTTTTTATATTTTGACAAAAAATAATAAGTCAGAAACAAAAAGAAAAAATCAAAAATGATAAAAATAACACACAATGGGCCAAGGGGGTGTATGTGGGAAATAATGGTGCAAACAGAAAAATAAGGTCAGGCCCAGCCCAAGGAGGCTTCTTCAACCTCCAGCCATTGTTTGAAACAAAGAAAAACGCGCGTCCTTGCTCAACCTGCTAACTTCTGATTCCTTGATTTTCAACAAAAACTCACAACATCAAAAGTGTAGAGCATCTTGTCACGATTCTAAACATATAAAGAAGTCGTTCTAACTCTCAGAAATGAGAGAGAATTTCTCCTCCCCCAATTCTTGACCTAACTTTCTTCCTATGTTCAGGTTCAAAATTCTCTCAGTACACACAACATAAATGAAAAGTAATGATATGGGTAGCTTCAGGGCTATGAGTAGGACATAACTTCTTCACAAACCTAAGCCTAGATATGCTTGGATAGAGAGATAGAAGTTCAAACTTTTACCTGTTCAGCTTGAATCGTGTACAACAATGGAGGCACTTTCAATGGAATTTGAGGATTTGTACAGGTTGCCTGAGGTCCAAGGATACTTCCTCTATGCTTGGTGTGCCTTGAATCCTTCTGAATCACTCCATGGAAGTCAACCTGCAAGAGAGAAAAGTGAAAATGGCACACTTGGCTATGGCTGTTACAGTCTATTTCCAAGGCTTGGGATAGTTTATATGAATGGTAGGGAATGTATTTGAACTGGTTTGGATGAAAACGCACGATGGAAATGAACTGGCCAAGTTAAAATGTAGAATGCCCTGTTTCTTGCAGAAAAATGGTGTTTCTGGGAATGAGGGGGTTTTAGGGATGGTTTGGTCGTGCTTCAGGTGAGTTAGGGAGTATGAAATGTGTGGACAAAGTTTGTTTAGGCTTGTGTTGACAGGAAGTCAATGTTGTTGTTCAAAATGCAAGCTTTCTTCTTATCTAAGCAAACAAAATGCAAGTTGGATTATAGGCTCCTACAGGCCCCTCAAGCATGCTGCAAATTTGAGTCTTGATCAGTGGGATATGTCCATAACCTTGTGCCCAAAAGATCTGGCCTGTACCCCTTTGATTTGCTTTTTGACATAAAGTATATCTTTACAAGAATGGCAAAATTGCTTTTTCCATATATGGCTTAATCTTGTATGTAATGCTTAAATACACAAAACAAGACATGAGCACAAAGGATATGCATTAAATTATTGAGTGTGAATGAGATTAGAGGCATGTAATCTAGTTTGTGCAAGCTGAGTTCAAAATGCCAATGTTATGTACATGAATTTGGCCATGAACAAAGTGACTTTTGCCCATTTTGACAAATTCGATTCTCCCTAACCACAAGGGTGTTTGATGAGTTCTTGGACAATTTGGAAAGCTTGGAATGTTTACTACAATCCATCTTTGTAATGCAAATTGAAATTCCAAGTGGAAGCATGTGAAAAGTGGCCATGAAGTTAGGCAAAAATCCTGCCTAAAATAGGTCAAAAAATTTCTAAGTTAAGAATATTTTGCACCCCTATTCCAAAAATTATAACTTGAGCTACAAGCCTCTTTTGAGAAAACGTTGTGAATCAAAGTTGTAGATTTTGCAATGGACTATAACTTTCATGTTTTGAGTTTTGTTTGAATCCAAATACATCTTCATGAAAAAATGGGACAAAGTTAGGAAAAAATTAGGAAATTTCATAACTTAGAAAATTTCTAAGTTATGAAATTTCTTCATTTCAAACCCTAATTTGTAATTTTTGATTTCTTGATGAACAAGTTTCATAATTTGACATGTTTTGATGAAAAATGAATCTTGGCACTTGATTTTGACCAAAAAGTCAAAGTTTGACTTTTCAGTATACCGTCAAATTTTGCTCAGTTGACTGGAAAATTCATTTGTCAATCTTGTGCATTTGGGATCTTTTGAACTTGTTGAATGTGTCAAGACCATTCCATTGAGTCCTTGAGTCCATATGTGAGCTTGGTTTGCCATTGGCCAGGTCAAACAGTCAAAAATTGCCTTTGTGCAGTCAAAACCCTAAAAATGACCATTTTGCCCTTTTGGTGATCTGATCAAATTTCTTGTGGAATTGTGATCCAAACTTGATCATATGGTCCATATGAGTTCATAATGTTTATGTGGGTCAAAAATCATGAGGTTTGACTGTCAATTGACCACAATTGACTTTTTCCCCAATACAGCTGATTTCTAGGTCAATTGTCCAATTGACTGGGCAAAGATTGGAATCAAGGCTTGAAACTTGGTATGGATAAACTTGTGAGTCCAACATGAAGCATGAAAGTCATTTTGGGCAATTTAGGTCAAAACATCTTTGTGCAAACTCAAACCCTAATTTGGGTCAACAGTGCATGGAGGAGTCTTGAGCAGAGCAAACCCTAACTTGATCTTGAACTCCAAGGGTCTAGTGATGAGAAAATATTGATGAAATGGGAGGGAAAATTTTGGGGTACAACAATTATCTTATTGACTAATCAAAGTGTTGTTCTACACTCCTTGATGGCTCTAAGTCCTGATTCAAATTGCCCAGAACTTCCTTCATCAAAACATTTGCTTTCTTTTGAAGGCTCTGAATTCGAATTGTACCAACATTCTCAGCGTCAGAGCTTCTTCATTTGAACAATAGTCTGCATAAATTTGAAAGGTTTAGAGTTGTCCTCTCCAATCTACATGAATTCGAATGGCCCATCATCAGAGCTTCTGGAACCCTCTCAGCTCTTTCTCTTTTTGATCTCATTTACTTTGACTTGGACAATCAGAATATCACCCTGTTGATATGCCAATCGAAACATCACTTGATTAACATGCCTGTCGAAAGGCACTTTGTATGCTCTAACAAATAACAACTTTATTTAAGGTGCCCGTCAAAGCTACCTTGTGGAAATGCCCATCTAAAGGCCCCATGCCAATTGAAGGACCTTTTGCATATGCCAATCGAATGACCTTTTGCAGATGCCAATCGAAGGACCTTTTACAGAGGTCAATCGAAGGACCTTTTATAGATGCCAATCGAAGGACCTTTTGCAGATGCCAATCGAAGGGTACTTAACCATCATTTGAAAAATTTCCTTTTCTTTAGGTAAAGGTTTGTAACCACCTATGCAAGAGGAAATCTTGGAAAAACATGAGAGGGTAAATTTTAGGGTACAATAACTGCCCCTGTTCAATATTCTTAAACCTGAGGATGTAGATTTGCTTATCTGCCTTTTGTGATCTGAAGGTGGAAGATGATTGAACACTAAAGTGCCTAGAAATTTGCACTCGTCTGAGATAATACTTGACTGTGTAGATAATATCGGGAATAGGCTTATAGATGCCATTTGGAAAAGATGACAGAAGATCGTCGGAGATGGGCTTAAAGATGCCATCCAGAACAATGTTGACTTCATGAGATATTCCTTTGTGGGGATCCCTATTCCTATTGTTGATGAGGATCCCGCTGAGGAATGTTTGTCTTTGTTCGGGAAGTAGAGTTTAGGAGCTTCAATTGTCCATCACTCTACTGGGGAGTATCTCTTGATTGAAGAGGCGGAAGTGAACTGCTATCTGGTCAGGGTCCAGGCTTCATAGTGACTTGCTGAGGATGATAAGGCTGACTGCCATCTGGTCGTATTCCAGGCTTCACAGAAATCTATTAGGGAATATGAAATTAAACTGTTATCTGGTTGTACTCCAGGCTTCACAGTAACTCAAACTGTTATCTGGTCAGAATCCAGGCTTCAGTGACTTGAACTGTTATCTGGTCGTGTCCAGGCTTCAGTGATTTAAAGAGATTAATCTGTTATCTAGTAGGATCCAGGCTTCAACTTGAATTTGAGGTATACTATTATCTGGCCGAGTCCATACTTCATAGTAATTGATAGAGTAAACTGCTATCTAGTCGGATTCCAGGCTTCACAACACCTTATATTGTTATCTGGTCGGATTCCAGGCTTCACGGTGTCTTGAATTGTTGATTGACTATTATTCGGTCGGATTTCGGGCTTCAGCAATGATGTTAACTGTTATCTGGTCGGGTCCAGGCTTCAGAGTATGGTGAACTGCTATCTGGTCGGATTCCAGGCTTTACAGTGGTTGAAGAAGTTAATTGTTATCTGGTCATATTCCAGGCTTCACAATAATTGAAGAAGTTAACTATTATCTGGTCTTATTCCAGGCTTCACAACAACTTAAATTGTTATCTCATCAAAATCCAGGCTTTGTATTTTCTTTAACTGGAATAGAAATCAGAAAAATCTTAGTGTCAATTTAACTGAACTAGAGAAAGGTCTTGGGTTGTCTTCAACTGGAATAGAAATCAGGAAAATCTTAGTCTCAATTTAACTGAACCAGAATTTTTTTTTTAAGAATATCTTTCTGAGGAAAATGGTGAAATAGCCCTTCGTTAGACGTAGCTTTTGAGAATACTACCAGGTCATGTAAGTAGTCAACAGTGTTTGTTGATTTGATCTTTCCTGAAAAAGGTAAAGAGTTAGTCATATGCAATTCCATGATGTATGAAGTGAATTGTGATGATGTTCTCAAAATAAATGAGATTATGCTGTATGCGATGTGTATGCGCATGCCATGATATATGAATATGGGATATTGTTGTGATATTTCCTAGTCTGGGAAAATAAATCTCTGACTGATGCTGGAGCATATTGGAAAGTTGGATCCTTCGTTTCTGCTAGGGATGATGAATGAAGATGATTTTCTGGGGATTTTCCTTTTTCGCTCGAGCATATTCTGTCGGGGATCTTTAACTCCTGCTTGAGAATGACTCTGTAAGGGAAGGATGCTCTATCGGAAGATGTTACCAATGTAGAGAAATAAACTCTATTGGGGGATAAACTTCCACAGTTAGAGAAATAAACTCTACCGGGGAGGAGATTTTATAAACTATTTGAGATTATAAAACTCAGCTGGGGAATACAGATTTCAGCTCTCTAAGGGAACTTTGTTGGAGGATGTAATTCCTGCCTGGGGAAGAAGAGATCAAAACTTTGGTTGTTTCTACTCTGTGGGGAACATAGACGTCCTTGGGTTGTATGTAGCAGTGACTTCGTCTCAAGATGTCTCTGCCCATGTACCATGCTGGAAAGAGTAACTATCGAAACTACAAATGGTTTTTTTTATTTTGCCCCGTTTCTTAAAGTCATTAGCAACTGTCTTTCTGTTTCATATGCAAGTATTTGTAAATGGTAATCATATTCAAATGCATATGTCAAAAATAATCACTGGACAATTTTGCAAAACAAAACAGAAAAATAGAAAACAAATAGTTTTGTACTTTCCAAGAAATGATTTGTATTGATTTTTTAAGTTCGCCTATAACAAGTATTTTTATACAAAGAGACTGACGTTCTAGTAGGAGAACACCGCCGTGAAAATGAAAACTACATAAAGCAATGTACAAAGAGAAAACAACTATGTGTAATAATCGCATCGAGTTTTAATCCTGCTATTGCCCTTATGTCCTTGAGCGTCTCATACCTTTGCTACTTATCTGAAGCTGACTGGATTGAGTGGTACCGTTTGAGCTTGATAGTTGATACTGAAGTCTGGTCACAAGGTGATCCAATGGGACATAGTTGTACGCTTTAAATCCCTAACTTTTGCCTGGACCGCCCTTCCGGGTTTTCAGTCCACCAGGATACCCTTTTTTGCCCAAGTCGCCTTTTCAGGTTTTCGACTTGCCGGGTGTACAAATTTTTTTTGTATTTATCCATAATTTTTGCTCGAACCCTTTTGGTTCGCCGGGATGCCCTTATTTTTCCTAGGCCAGTCAACCTAGCGGGTCTTGATTTATGCGTAGTATCTTTTCACTATGTCTGCATTAATAGGGTGAGGAAGGTCGTCACCATCCGTGGTGGTCAAAATCATGGCTCCACCAGAAAATATGCTTTTGATTACAAATGGCCCTTCGTACGTGGGAGTCAATTTTCCCCTAGGATCACCTTGTGGCAGTATGATGCGCTTGATTACTAGATCACCCAGTTGATATACCTGACGTCTGACCTTTTTGTTGAAAGCCTTGATCATTCGCTTTTGGTATATCTGACCATGATAGACAGCAGTAAGCCTTTTCTCATCAATCAGATCCAGTTGATCAAGTCGAGTCTGGATCCAATCATCTTCTTTCAAACTCGCATCCTTCATGATCCTCAAAGAAGGGATCTGGACCTCAATAGGTAGGACAACCTTCATACCATACACCAGAGAATAAGGTGTTGCCCCTGTTGACGTACGTGCTGAGGTGCAGTAACCCTGAAGAGAAAATGGTAACATCTCATGCCAGTCTTTATATGTCACTGTCATCTTTTGTATGATTTTCTTAATATTCTTGTTAGCAACTTCAACATCACCATTCATCTTTGGCCGGTAGAGAGAAGAGTTATGTTGCTGGATCTTGAATTGTTTACAGAGCTCGGTGATCATTGTATTATTGAGATTCGTACCATTGTCTGTGATGATTCTTTCTGGAATACCATACCGACAAATAAGGTTATGCTTGATAAACCACGCCACAACATTCTTGGTAACAGTAGCAAAAGAGGCAGCCTCAACCCACTTCGTGAAGTAATCAATGGCCGCTAGGATGAAGCGATGCCCATTGGAAGTGGTAGGTCTAATCTCTCTGATCATGTCAATGCCCCACATTGCAAAGGGCCAGGGAGCCGTCGAGACATTCAAGGGACCCGGAGGTACATGTAATTTATCAGCATAGATCTGGCATTTATGACAAGTTCGAGAATGTTGATAACAGTGTGCTTCCATAGTGGACCAATAGTATCCTACCCGTAGGATATTTTTAGCCATGGTATGTCCACTAGAATGAGTGCCAAAGGTACCTTCATGCAAATCTTCCATAATCCTCTCTGCTTCGCTCTTGTCTACACACTGAAGTAGAGTAGATTCATGGTTGTGCTTGTAGAGGATTCCATTACTGAGGAAGAACTTTGCAGAGAACCTTCTCAGGAACTTCTTATCATTGACAGATGCCCCCTCAGGGTATTCTTGAGCTTCGAGATACCTTTTCACTTCATGGAACCGATGTTTGTCTGCTACTTCTTCAGTATCAATTTCATAGCAGTATGCTGGTTCATCCAACCTCTCAATAGTGATTCGAGGATCCTCGTTGTCCCATATGACCTTGAACATAGATGACATGGTAGCTAGCGCGTCCGCTAACTGATTCTCTTCTCGTGGAAAATGTTCAAAGGTGACTTCTTCAAAGTGTGGAAGCAACGTCAGCACACGTTCTTTGTAAGGGATGAGATTAGGGTGCTTTGTGTCCCACTCAACTTTGATTTGACTTATTACCAAGGCTAAATCCCTGAAAATGCTCAAGAACTTGATCCTTAGTTCAATAGCAGCTTTGAGACCCATGATGCATGCTTCATACTCTGCCATATTGTTGGTACAATTGAAACATAATCTGGCGGTGAAAGGAGTATGACAGCCCTCAAGGATATGATTACAGCACCGATGCCATTGCCGAGTGCATTGGAGGCTCCATCAAAAACCATAGTCCATCGGGATCCTTCCTCAGGTCGATCATCCGGTCCAGGCTCTTCACAGTCAGTCACTAACATAATATTCTCATCCAGGAATTCAAAGTTCATAGATTGGTAGTCATCCACAACCTGATGAGCCAAATGATCAGCTAATACAATTCCATTTATTGCTTTTTGGGTCGTGTATTGGATATCGTATTCGGTCAAGATCATTTGCCATCTCGCTATTCTTCCGGAGAGAGCGGGCTTCTCGAAGATGTACTTGATCGGATCCATCTTAGATATCAACAGAGTAGTGTGGGTCAACATATACTGTCTTAGTTGGCGAGCAGCCCATGCCAAAGCGTAGCAAGTTTTCTCGAGCAGTGAGTATTTTGTTTCATAATCGGTAAACTTTTTGCTAAGGTAGTATATTGCATGATCTTCGACCAGAATCATCATGCTACCCCAACACACACCCCATTGAATTATCTAACACTGTTAAGTAATTATCAAAGGTCTTCCTTCAATCAGAGGCATCAGAATTGGAGGCTCTTGAAGGTATTCCTTGATTCTCTCGAAGGCTGTCTGGAATTCGTCATTCCACTTTACCACTTGATCTTTCTTCAGGAGTTTGAAGATTGGCTCACAAGTAGCAGTTAAATGGGAAATGAACATGGAAATGTAATTTAGGCATCCCAAGAAACCTTTAACTTCTTTCTCCGTGCGAGCAACCAACATCTCTTGTATATCCTTCACCTTTGTAGGGTCTACCTAAATGCCCTTGTCACTAACAATGAAACCTATAAGTTTACCAGACCTTACCCCAAAGGTACACTTGTTCAGATTTAACCTCAGCTTGTACGTCTTCAACCTATCAAACAGCTTTTGTAGATGATCAAGGTGCTCTTCCTCAGTTTGGGACCTGACTATCATGTTATCAACATAGACCTCTATCTCATGATGAATCATGTCATGAAATAAAGATACCATGGCTTACTGATAGGTTGCCCCAACATTCTTCAACCCAAACGGCATCACTTTGTAACAGAAAGTGCCCCATTGTATGACGAAGGTTATCTTCTCCATGTCTTTAGGTGCCATCTTAATCTGATTGTAACCAGAGAAACTGTCCATGAAGGAAAAGATCTTATGTTGTGCGGTGTTGTCAACCAGAACATCAATATGGGGAAGCGGGAAGTCATCCTTGGGGCTTGCCCTGTTCAAATCTCTGTAGTCCATACACATTCGTACCTTGCCATCCTTTTTAGGCACCGGGACTATGTTAGCAACCCACTGTGGATAAGAGGTGACGGCTAATAACCCAGCGTTGAACTGCTTTATCACTTCTGCTTTGATCTTCTTTGACATTTCAGGACGCATACGACGGACCTTCTGCTTTACTGGAGGGCAGTCTTCTTTAGTTGGCAGACGATGAACCACAATATCCGTGTCTAGTCCTGGCATGTCTTCATATGACCAAGCAAAGATCTCGACATAATCATGCAACGTTCGTATCAACCGTTGTTTGACACTGAGCTCCAGATTTGCACCTATCTTGACTTCTTTTCTGTCCTCTTCTATGCCCAAGTTTATTGTCTCAATTGGCTCTTCATGAGGCTGTATAGCCCTTTCTTCCTGCTGTAACAGTCTAGCAAGTTCTCCGGGTACCTCACAATCTTCCTCACCTTCGTCCTCGGCTTGGTTGATCTGAATGGGATCCAGAGTGGATATAGATCTGCAGTTTGATATGTGAGTGTGTGTAAGAGCATAGCTGTATAGACAAAGTAAAAAGCAGAAAAGAAAGACAGAGAGCGCAAAATTTGTATGCAAAACGTCCAATGCTTTATTAATGAAATATGAGATTGGAACATGATAACCCTCACAAATAAACCATTGTGCCCCGGGTAAGGCACATGGCCATAGAGTTTATATTGTTTAATTATTACATATCTGAAAACAAGAAAGACAATTACTTCTGAACAAAAGTAATCGGTACAAAATCTTTAGTCGTCCAGTTACTGGGTCCACCGTTGGTAGTAGGGAAGATCCAGCTATCCATGTCATAGTCACCATCACTGTCTTCTAAGGCATTGACCCCATAGTTGCTGATGCATAGGGGAGGTCCTACATCACGAGCATGATGAACAGCCCTTTGAGCCCCTGAAGAGAAACCCAAACCAAACTTATCATATTTGTATGGAATGTCAGGGAGTTGGCCCCAGATGGTACACCCACCTTCTTCAATAACTACTTTGGCGTCCTTGAGAGAAGCCATTTTCAAGGGAGGTATGGTGATCTTCGGCAGATTGGTAACAATCTCAGTTGCAGCCATAGTCTGGGGCACCTCTTCGAATTTCTGACACGGAGTCTCGATGAACTCGCCATCCATTTCCACGTACCTGAAAGAATTCATGTGGCTTACCATGTATTCCTCTTCACCATGTACCGTGACAATCTTTCCTTTTACCGAGTATTTCATCATTTGATGCATAGTGGATTTGATAGCTCCCTCCCCATGGATCCAAGGGCGACCCAACAAACAAGAATAAGATGGTCTGATATCCATCATGTAGAAGGTGGAGTCAAAGGTCTGAGAACCAACTTTGATGGGGATGTCTACCTCTCCATGCACCATTCTTTTCGATCCATCGAAAGCCCTTACTACAATGTTGCTGAGCTTCAGGGTCAAACCTTCGTAGTCCAATCTGTCTAGAGCCTTCTTAGGCAGCACATTCAATGATGAACCAGTATCTACTAGAACATGGGCCAAAGTTGTGCCCCTGTATTCGATGGAGACATGCATCGCATCATTGTGTTTTCTTCCTCTGGGTGTCAGATCAGCATCAGAAAAACCCAAACCGTTGCCAGCTGTCAAACTGCCCACACAATCTTCAAATTGGTTAGCGGATGTTTCTTGTGGCACATGGGCGGTCTTGAAGAATTTCACCAAAGCTTTTGCATGAGCTTCGAAGCATAATAGTAGGGCTAACATAGAAATCTTGGAAGGGGTCTGTCCCAGCTGTTTAACCACATTGTAGTCGCTCTTCTTTATTATCTTCAAGATTTCTTCCATTTCCTTCTTGGAAGCCTCTGGAATAGATTCTGAATGTGCCTTCGTCTGGACAGCCTCAATTAATATGTCTCTGCCCCGAGTCTCATCCGACTCGATGATAGGGGTGGCAACAAGGGTAATCACAGGAATTGTAGTGGTAGTGTTAGCAGGAACAACAGTAGGAATGATCACAGGACTAGTAACGGCTTTTGGAGGAGAAATCTCAGGGGAGAACACTCTTCCACTTCTTGTTTTTTTGTTGGTCCCAATGATGTTGCCAATGTTGGGATCGGTATCTTCAGAAACTTGGTCTTCAACAGCCAACGGGTCTTGCTTGACGCCGTGGTAGTAGACGTCATCCCCATAGTTCCAAGGGACAACCTTGTACAAGGAGTATGGTATTGGCCCTAATATAGTGATGATCAGAGGAGCCAACTTCGGAACAGATGTAATCCTGACGGGTCTTTTGGTGGAGATCCTGGGAGGATTGGCAGAAATGGTTATGATTGAAACATCCTTATAAGAAACAGTCGGGACATGAGTCTTTTCAAACAAGATCTCTTTATCATCCATCAGGCATTGAACACCTGCTTTCAACAAATAACAACCAGTCGGTAGAGATAAACATAAGGGGCAATCTTTGCCACATCCCGAAAATAAACTGGCTTTCAACAAGTTCCTCAACTGAAGTAACAAACGCATTATTGTCAACAGCATTAACACCCCGACCGTGCTTGGGCATGGGAGCAGTTATAACATTGGGAATCTCAGGAGCATCAAATTCAATCTCCTTCGCTTCAATAAGGTCTTGCACATTATTTTTCAAAGCCCAACAGTCATTTGTATCATGACCTGGAATTTCTGAGTGATAAGCACAGCGAGCATTTGGATTGTAGCAAGGAGACGTGGTGTTGGAATTCTTGGGAGCTTCCCTTAAGGTAACCAGATTGGATTTCAGTAGATGAGGCAAAACATGAGACATAGTCATATTTATCTGGGTGAATTGCCTTATAGGTCTTTCTGCTCTAGGCTGATTATTTCATTATTGAGTAGCTGCAGGCTTACATATCATAACAGCCCCGGTCGTTGGACAGCGCTCGGTTCTTCCCTAATTTCGTTGATTGTAAACAACACTGACCTCTTTTTTTCCTACGAAAGGTCTCTTTCCCGTACTTGAAGAGGCATCCTTCTAAATCTTGCCACTTCTAATCCCAGCTTCCACTCTTTCTCCTGTGAAAATCAATTAAGTAAAGCCAGCTGAGGAGCTTTCAATTAGATGATTGAAAAATGGACCAGATAGGGTACCCAAAAATATATCCACTAACTACCTATCAGACAGGGGGGTTGGACTCTTCCTGCTAATTCCCTCCACTTTTGAGCATAGTCTTTAAAACCCTCGCTCGAACCCATAGACATACTTTGGAGTTGTGTACGGGTGGGAGCAAGGTCTGCATTATACTGATACTGCTTGTAGAAAGCAGCAACCAGGTCTTCCCAGTTACGAATGTTGGTCCCTTACAGTTGGTAGAACCACTCTAGTTGAGTCTAGGATAAACTGTCTTGAAAGAAGTGGACCCATAAGTCCTTGTCAGTAGTGTGAGGATGGATCTTTCTCACATAAGATCGAAGATGCATTTTGGGACATGAGACCCCATCGAATTTGGCGAACACCGGAACCTTGAAATTTTTTGGGATGACAACCCCAGAAACCAAACCCAGTTCTTCAAAATCCAGCCCATGCACCTTTTGGATTTCCATTGCACTCAGACGCTCTTCCAACTGTTTGTATTTTTCGTCGGCTGGAGGATACTGCTCCTCATTA
This sequence comes from Vicia faba, assembly GCA_948472305.1. NCBI lineage: Eukaryota > Viridiplantae > Streptophyta > Magnoliopsida > Fabales > Fabaceae > Vicia > Vicia faba. Next base: position 129,736 of record CATIWC010000233.1, read on the forward strand.
TAGTCAGTCTCATTATCAGATTCCCTTGGACTGGGATCTTCCTCTCTTGTCTCCCCTTCTTGATTGTCTCCTTCTTTTGACGAAGATGTTAGCTCTACAACTTGCCTTAGCGGTCCTTTGTACCTCCTTCCCAAATTCACCACACCAGCTATCTTCCTTGGCTTCTTGGTCTTCTCTTTAACAATTAAGGCTTTCAGATCCTCTTTCCCCTTGGCCATAGCCATGATCATTTGTTGAAACTGAGCATTTTGAGTTTGTAGATCCTTCACTGTTTGTTCGAGAGCCATTTCTTTACTGCTGAAATAAACAGCGAAGAAGATGAGAAACCTGTTATGAAACTTGTTTATACAATGATATGTATGATATGTGTATGCAATGATTTCAAGGATTTCGGGAAATTTATATTTTTGAACCAAAATGAAACAAAGATTTTATTAGTAAAACTAAAAATACAATTGCCTTTTAGACGTTCAATTGAAAATTCTAAAAACTAAGATATCATGTTTCCCGTGGGCGCATCCTCTTCGTGCCGAGATAAAAATTAAGACCTCTTTCCTCGTGAAGTTGTTTTGTGAGCTCCAAAACTTTCCCCTCATGAGCATAGAAATGGTCTCTATAGGTATCTCGTTCTTTCTTCAACTAAATCCAGGATCTCTACAGTTCTTCCAGATTAGTGGGCATATCAGGATAAAGAATTGTATAGGGAATATCCCCTTCATTAATGGGCTCCACAATCACTAGAAAGATGGCTATATATGGCATCATAAGGCTCTGAGCACGAGCTCTCACCCATTGGAGATAAGGCTCCATAGGGATTGAAGTCTTCGGCCCCAAAGTCTTGGTGTCAAATCTGTTTACCATGCCCTAAGCTCGTATGAACCTCTGACGATACCCTTGAACATCATCCTCGTAGTTAAACTCAATACCCTGGACAAGCATCTCATGAGGAACATCCCTTCGAGCGTAACCAAATTGTCGCATATCCAGAGAAGGATTGTAGTTTATGCCTCCCCTAATTCCGAGTAGTGGGACATTAGGGAACTCCCCGCAGCGGTCAATAATAGAAATATCTCCCATAGATCGGGAATACCAGAGAATATCCATGTGAGAAAGTGACACTATCCTTTACGACCAGCCCAAACCTTCTTCATTTTTCAGTACTGTTTTAGGGAGGTGAGAAATAAACCACCTCGACAGCAATGTCACACAGCATATAAGAATCCCTCTTTTCTTCGTGGTACGAGTGTGGAAGGTATGCAAGATGTCTCAGAGTAAAGTGGGCACAGGGTTGCGAGAGAGGAAGACCTTGATAGCATTCACAACTATGAGTGAGTCTGGATTAGGGAATAGTACTAACCCATAAATTAGAAGGGCCAAGACCTCCTTAAAAGCCTGGAAGTCTAAATCATCCCAGAACAGCTGAGTCTTCTCTATTAGGAATTTGGCTAGAAAACCTTTAACTCTGTTTCTTATTTCCCAGTTGGATACAATGTCAGACCGTTTCAGGTGCAAAGCTGTTGTAATGATCTCTGGCTTTGGAGCTTCTTCCAAACCGGTGAAAGGAAACTGATCCAAAATAGGTATACCCAATATCTGAGAGAACTCTTCCATGGTGGGTACCAACTGATAGTCTGGAAAGGTGAAGCAATGGTGCTTAGGGTCAAATAATTGAAAGAGCACACTCATCATCTTCTCATCAAAACTTGAGGTAACCAGATTGAGAAGTCAACCATAGTTCTTGGTAAATGAATAAGTATCATAAACCCTTGATACTAGCTCTTTGAGTTGAAGAGGTATTCTGACAAAGCTAAGTCTCAGAAGCCATGATATGCAAAATAGAACAAAGATAAATTCCCCTAATCCTTGAAATGGTTAGTGTAATGAAGAATGAATGTTTATGATGCATGATGCCATGTTTAAGCAAGTTAATCACATACAAGCAAAGCATACAATAGACCTTAGGTTCAAAGGCTTGCATGAGGTTTAAGGTAAGTACCCTCTTGAATTTTAGTTGGTTTCAAACCTGTCCTAGAAATAGTAACCAGGTTCTAAGGAATCTCAATATCACTGATCTTTCTTTATCGGTATTATCTCAGCTTAGCAATCTTTTCTTGCGACTGAAACATCCCGAAAGTCTGACCTCAATGAGTTTAGTATCGAGTATCAACCAATTCCCAGCTTTACACCGAGACCGGCTATATCACTACTTTCTAATGGTCAAGTTTGTTCAACTAAGGTTCTAAGGTTCGTTAGTGCTTCACGACCCCATGCGTCGACCCCATATTCTCCTCGATTTGACACAAGGGATACCGGTACCAACCAAAATGTAACACCAACACATCTATCACTTCAACCATATCGGTCTATGCCGTATAATCTCCATGATATATTACTGTTTACCTAAAAAGTGTCCCCAGATCCGGGTATAGGATCTATACAAAAGTACCCCAACAAACCCTCAAAGATAAAGCAGTCAAGGCAAACAAAGAAAACAATTTTAAAATGATCTAGACCCTAAGGTAAACCCCACTTTATAAAGTATCCCCAACAGAGTCGCTAGTTCTGTGATACGGTGGTAGAACTGACTGTTATTACTGGTTTGCATTTTGTATTCGCAAATGTGCGGTAAGCAAGAGTCGCCACCGGCTTTTCTTTTATCCAACAAAGGAAAGGGTGAAAAGAATAGAAAAAGACCTTTTTCGAGATTTTAGATTATGGAAAGGGAAGGTGTTAGCACCCTTTCCATCTGTGGTTTTCCACGGTATCTTAGGTACTTGCTCATTTTTGAAAATTGCTTTCGTGTTTGTGTGTTTTGAAAAGGTTTTTTGTTTGCTTTATGATAACTCTTGTATCAGTCCTCAAGAGTGTGAAAAAGAATTTTTAAAAGTAGTTTTGAAAGTGTGGTGTAAAAAAGAATTAATTTTGAGCAAGTATTTAAGAGCTATCTACCTACTCGAAAAAGGGCGTTCTTTTCCTCCTTTCCTTTAGACATCGCTATCCTACTATTAATGAGTAGGTAGCCCTTTCGTTGGATGTTTCAGGGACTATCATAAGGGACGTTTATGGTCATTGAAGGAAACATGTAAGGATACCTTAGAATTTCGAAGGGACTGTCATCATCATATACTCGTAGGCAACTCGAGGGACATTTAGGGACTATGATCTTTATGATGACTCTAAACTGAGGGTCTTTGCTGAGATGTCCCTACTTTCGAGGTACATGACCATTTCCGAAGGCAACCAAAATGGGAAATATCCTAGGGGTGCAAGTGTGCAATAGTGTGCTTTTTCAGGTATTTTTATCTTGATATTAATGATCTAAGATTAATTGATTAGTTCTTGCCATACACGCCTAATTTACTAGCAGTTTATACACAGGCATATAGTATAGTGCGAAAAATAAAACCTACGACTATTACAAAGCTTTGAGGCAGTTATAATTATATCTGACTGAAAATGTAAAATGTGGAAATTAAAACTCTAATTAGACTATTACAAACCAGTGGGCAGTTACAATAATAAAAAAAAATATACGAAAGTAAATAAACGCGTGCATGAATTGAAAATATGTCTAAAATCCTAAGTGAAAGGAACTTTTTTTGTTTGTTTTTGTTATGAAAAGAAATTGAATTAAAAATCCTAAGTCTATTCCATTTTAGTTTTTTAAGAAAATATTAAAATAATTAATTAATTAATTGACAAAATTAATTTAATATAAAAAGCAAAGCCTAATGTTTTTGTGGTTTTTTTAATTTTAATTAAGGCTTAGAAGAAGTAAGGACAAACAACCAAAAGAAAGGATAAAATCGAAAGACAAAAACAATAAATGAAAGAAAAGTGCATTCTTTGGAAGTAAGGCCTAGATCGAAGAGGCTTGGGTTGCCTTTCGATTCAATGAGGAATCTTGATCGAAGGTGCCTGAGAGACTGCACGTCTGGGGGCATTCGATCTGGATGTGTCATCCTTCGATCTGGGATACTGGATCTGCAAGGAAGTTTGTTAGAAATTGAAAATGCAAGGCCTGGGATTCGAACCCTGGTCCCTTCAATTGCACGAATTCCCTTTCACCACCTGAGCTGCTTGCTCATTCGAAATACATGACACCTGCTTTTGGTCCTGCAAATTAGTTAGTTCGAAACTAAACAAAACAGAAAACATACCATTCGAATCCGAATCTGGGTTTGTTTCGGTTTTCCACAGCCGGTATCATGGGTTTCAAAAGTAACCAGCTTTGAAAAAGTCTATCCATGGTGTTCCAACGTATGGACACTGCAACTTGCATACATTTGGTTAAATCGCTCATAAATAAAACAAAAACTAAGAACATGCAATCATGAGTCTAGTTTAGATTAAGTGGGATTGAATATTTTTACCACTAGAGGCGCCTGGATTTGCAGTCCTGGGTGTGAGATGGCTGGGGTACGAGCGAGTGTACATATGTCTGAACTCCAAGAACACGACCGGAGTGTTAATCTGGACAAAAGGTGCCTGCAATGGTATGGAGTTTTGACAACTTTGGAATTTGATGCTACTTTCTGGACCTTTGTGGGGCTGGCTGCGTTTTTTGCCAGGCAATATATGTGTGTTTTTTGTGAGGAAGTCTCCCTGTGTCTCCGTCCCTTTTTTCTCTAAGATCATGAGGTTTATATAGAAAATGGATTTTAGGTCAACATTTGTGTATCAAATCTTGGTCCATTATGATGAAGAGATTTGATTTGATTTCTTCATAAAAACTTGCTATATTTGATTCAATCAAGTGCCAATCTATTTTCATGCGTTACTGTCAGCCTGTTATGAGTTATTTGGGCCTCCAATATGATGAAAATCGAAAGCTGACATGCCCCTGCAGTTTCATTTCCCTTTGAAGTTCTTCTCTTTGAAGGCTCTAAACTCTTATTTGAATTGCACCAACTTTGATGTCATGGCTCCTTCGATTGAGCCACCCTCTGCTTTGATTGCTTGATTTGAAGAGAATCACCCTGGTCGAATCAGCTCTTGTGGAGTTGGGAACAAACAAGGCAAGAATCTGGCCTTTAACTCAGGAATTGAATTCATGATCAACATTGGATTCTTGCCATATTTGCATGGAAAATATGCCATTTTAAACTTTGGGTGAACCTGAACAGGTTAAGATAGGTTTTTTGTTCGAATTTGGCTTAAGGCTTTCATCATGGTTCTTTCGATTAAATCTCAAGTTTTGCTCTCTTCGGTGGCTTTGAACTTGGTCCAATCGAAGCGTTATCTTATTGAATAATTGAAGTGTTGTTCTACACTCCTTGATGGCTCTAAGTCCCGATTCGAATTTCCCAGAACTTCCTTCATCATAACATTTGTTTTCCTTCGGAGGCTCTGAATTTGAATTTCACCAACATTCTCAGCATCATAGCTTCTTCGTTTGAACCATAGTCTGCAGAAATTCGAAAGGTTCAGAGTTATCCTCTCCAATCTACATGAATTCGAATGGCCCATCGCCAGAGCTTCTGTAACCCTCTCAGCTCTTTCTCTTTTTGATCTCATTTTCTCTGACTTGGACAATCAGAATATCGCCCTGTAAATATGCCAATCGAAACATCACTTGGTTAACATGCCTGTCGAAAGGCACTTTGTATGCTCTGATGAAAAACAACCTTATTTAAGGTGCCCGTCGAAGCTGCCTTGTTGGAAATGCCCATTGAAAGGCCTCATGCCAATCGAAGGACCTTTTGCATATGCCAATCGAAGGACCTTTTGCAGATGCCAATCGAAGGATCTTTTACAGATGCCAATCGAAGAACCTTTTGCAGATGCCAATCGAAGGACCTTTTGCATATGCCAATCGAAGGATACTTAACCATCATTTGAAAATTTTCCTTTTCTTTAGGCAAAGGTTTGTAACCACCTATGCAAGAGGAAATCTTAGAAAAACATGAGAGGGGAAATTTTGAGGTACAACACTACCCTAGGGTTCTAAGATCATATTTTTACTGAGGTAACGTTGAAAGGGTCATCGAGGGACTTGTGATCTTTTGAACCCCAGGGTAGCCACTAAAATCTCTCATGTTTCGAGAGTTGTGACTATTTACGAAGGAAACCAAAGTGGGATTACCCTAGAGGTGTGCATGTGCAATTGTGTTTGTATTCAGTTATTTGTCTTGTGTTAGGTTTGCTAGTGTTTAATTTTATGTTCTTGTCATACAATCCTATTAGTCATGCATCTAGATAGTTAATAGTTTGCAGTAATTAAAAGTGCAGAAAGATAAATCCTAAACTATTACAAGGCTTCGGGGAGGGGGATTAATTACATATTCAAAACTTTGGGGGGGAAATAAAGCAGTAAATATAAAGTCTTAATTATGCAATTACATCTAGTAAGCAGTTACAATAGTATGAAAAATAGAATGCGAAAGATAATAACACGCGGGAATTGAAAGGACGTCTACAAAATCCTAAGAGAAAATCTTTTGTTTGTTTTTTTTGTTTTAATTTATGAAAAAAGTTTAAGTTAAAAAATAATTGATCTAGATCTATATTTAAAGAAAAAAAGGTTAATTATTAAAGAAACATGAAATTTAAAGAAAATAAATTAATTCTTTATTTTTTTTGGTATTGTTGTTATGAAAATGAAAATGAATTAAAATGAAATTAAACATAAGTTCTATTAATTTTAATTTAAAAAAATGTTAAAGTGATTAGTTAATTAATTTACCAAAACTAAAATTTAATTAAGAAAAATCCAAAATCTATTTTTATGTGATTTTTATATTTGTTTATTGATTAAAATAAAAAAAAGGAATTAAAAGAAATAAATAAAATGAATAAAACAAAAAAAATAAAGATGGGCCTAGTTGCAAAAGTAAACAGGGGGTGCAATCATCAGAAATTCTTAGGCCTGAATCTTTGAATGCTTCATGCCCTATGTGATACGGTGGCAGAACCGACTGTTAATACTGGTTTGCATTTTTTGTTTGCAAATGTCGCGGTAAGCAAGAGTCTCCACCGACTTTTATTTTATCCAATCAGGAAAAGGAAAAAGAACAAAAAAAAACCTTTTTTGAGATGTTTCTGAGTACGGGGGGTAGATTATAGAAAGGGAAAGTGTTAGCACCCTTTCTATCTGTGGTTTTCCAAGGGCTCTTAGATACTTGCTCATTTTTGAAATTGCTAGTGTGTGCTTGTTTTGAAAAAGTTTTGTTTACTTCGTGATAACCCTTGTTTCTATCCTCAAGAGTGTTACAAAGTTATTTTTGAAAACTGTTTTGAAAAGTGTTGGTGTGAAAAAGTTTTTGTTTGTTTGAGGAAGTACCTAGGAACTAATCTACCTACTTGAAAAAGGTCTGCTCGTTTTCCTTTTAGACAATTCTATCCCATTATTGAGAAATAGGTAGCATCGTCGTTGGAGTTTTTTAGAGACATTCGTAGGGACAAATACGATCACAAAAGCAATGTTAGGAAACGTTAGTAATCATCCTAAAGCCTTAAAGATCTTTTTCCGAGGCAACATCCAAATGGGTCATTTTAGATCTTTCAGGGCTAGAGGACAACCACTAACAAACCCTAAACTTCATGGCTGTTTACCGAAGGCAACCGGAGTGGAGTAAACCCTAGGAGTGAGCATGTGTGAGTGTAATTTTCAGTTAATTTATCTTTTCACATTTAGGGTTTTCTACCGTATTAATTTTCAGTTTGTCTTTCCATACAATCCTATTAACATACATCTAAGCCGTTTATAGTTTGCGGAAATTAAAGCGAGAAAGTTAAAGTTCTAGCTATTACAGGGCTTTTGCAGATACATAATTATTTTGACCGAAAATAAAGATGCAGAATTAAAACCCTAATTACTATTACAAACTCCAAGCAGTTACAATAATAATAAAAAGGAAATTAAAAAAGGAAACCTAAAAGATCTAATTAAAAAAAATGTTTAGGTTAGTTTTTTGAGAAAAATTAGATTATGTACAAAATTAAGCCCTAATTCTAATCATTTTTAATTATGAAAAGAATTAAATTTCCCTAATTTTAATTAAACTACTTAATTAAAGAAATAGAATATTTAATGAAAAAAATAATTTTTGATGTTTTTGTGATTTTTGATTTAATAAAAAAAACTGATTTTTGTGTTGTTTTTGTAAAAGAAAATAATTAATAAAACAATTAAAACAAGAAATAAAATAGAAAAGTAAAGAGATGGGCCTGTATGGAAGCTGAAAGGGGGGTATATTGTTGAATTTGTAAGGCCCAATAGTCGGTCAGCCTAGTTAACACGCTGATTCTATGCAGCCATGCTTGGAGGGTATATCATGGTCTTTCCTTGATTGAGTGTTGGATCTGGATAAACAATGATCCATTGGCTGGATGGTGGTAGCGTATGGTGGACGCTTGGCAAGGTAATGTATAGAACCTGCATTTAAATGTTAGTAAAATAAAGAAAATGCTAGGACCTGGGATCGAACCCAGGTCCTCCTACTTACACAACGCACGCCTTGCCATATGGGCTATCATGTTTAGTTATCAATATAATAACAACAATAAGTAATATATAAAAAAAAACGTGAATGACTCCAATAAGCGCGAGAAATTCAAATAAGCCAATAGTGGTTAGACACACTATTGTCTTCTTTGCAGATTTGTCGCCTTAGGCTAAACACTTTTACCTACAGACAAGCGTTTGTAGCCATAACCTGTACACTTCAAAAATCAAGAAAAACGCATGATAAATGAAATTAAAGATCATGGTTCAAGTTATCTTGATGCCACGAGAATCATGGTACCCTTTTCTTGATCCAATTTCACCTATATCAAGAAGCCCTAAAACGTGACTTCAAACCCTTACCATGGCATTCATCAGTATATGCATCAAAACATCAATTAAACCAATCCAACATGTTGCAAACATGACAACCAATACAGATATACCATTAAAACATGTTCATGATGCAAGAATCATAGTAATCGGATTTTGAAAAAGAAGCAAACTGTGACGATCGTATGTCCTATTTCTGGGCTTGGGAGAACTGGAAAATGATTGGAGAATATTCTGGAGATGTCTAGGAATCGATTGGTAGCTTTGAAATTATTTGAATTGCCCTCTAGGCTGGAGAACGATCCACTACTTTTTTTCCAAAATTTGAGTTTTGTTCTCAACTTTCACGACCTGCAATCCTCCTCCTTTTGGCTTGGGTATGTTCTATATATGTAGTAGAACTGATTAGGTTAACAAAAACAAATTAAATCTTTGTGAATCATGGAATTGGATTTGATTTTGCTATTGTATTATATATTTCCAAAACAAGCATAGTCATGCCAATTTTGCTTCAATCATCCCTTGCACGATTTGATATGATATGCCAGCCTAATTGGATTTGATTCGTACAAAAAATCAGATCAAAAATCAATCTTTTATATTTTTTGCAATTTATTTGATTTAATCTAACTTTTAATAAATAAAAATCAAAATAAAATAAATAAATAAGCAAATAATATATGGAGGCTGATTTGGGTCGTGTACCATGTCACAAACAAGATACAATAATGAAATGCTAGGCCCATTTGACAAAAAATGTATTCTTGAGCACATTTGACTTTTGACAATTTTCCAAAAATGGCCAACTTTGACAATGCATATCTCCTCCAATTTTAAACCTAGAGGGGTGTTCTTGGACTTTTTAGAAATCTTAGGATGTCCCCTAAACAACCATTTTGGTTTCATCTCAATTGGGTCTTCCATTTTCATGTAAGAAGCTTTGACCCAAAAAGTGTTTTTGTTGACTTTTCAAAAGGACCTATAATGTAGAAATTCATATCTTTTGATGAGTGCATATTTTGAACTTGGGGGCTGAAGATGAGTTGTAAGTAATTGCATCTACTTTAAAATGAGCCTTGGATGGAAAATTTCTGTTAAAGTATGAAGAAGTTATGCCTGGTCAAAGTTTGATTGACTTTTCCTATGAAACCCTAATTTAGAAACTTTTGGGTTTTCATGAATTTGGGTGAATTCATTGAGGAATCATGATAAACCCTTGATCAAATGATGGATATTTCTTCAAAATGTTTATGTTGACCAAAAACCTTAAATTTTGATTGTATGTGCGCCACAGTTGACTTTTGACCTAGTATAGTTGATTTTCAGGCATCTGGGCAATTGACTGAGCAAACTTCTTGTGCAAGGCATGAAACTTGACATGGATGTTCTTGAGAACACATTGGGACCATGGAAAGAATTCTGGACCCTTGGACTTCAACCATCTTGATGAGGAGTGAAACCCTAGTTTGAAGCTTGTTGCCTTAGGAGGAGGATTTGTCTGGTCAATCCCTAGTCATCCTTAAGCAATTGAGGACCTCTAGAGGCATGTCTTGAGTGAAATGAGAGGGAAAATTTTGGGGTACAACACCCTAACCATGGTGTTTTCATATTCTTGCATGGAACCTATGATTCAACCATCCATAACGATTCTATATAAACTCAAACAAACGTTAGCATGCCATGAAATGCGATTAAAATTAGAGATTCAAAGTTTAAAATTTTACCAAACTGGTGTTGTCAAACGGGGTGTGCTAGGTGTGTGATGGAATGCTCTTGGGCCTTGTAAGAGTCTTGGGGACTTCGGGAGAATGGTTTGAGGCTTGGTGTCAATCGAGAGAGACCAGAACCTTTAGATATGACTTGCACCAATTCTTTGATTTTTGGAGAGCTTTTGGAGAGCTTTTTGGAGAGGAATTTCGTGCTCCCTTTGGCTTTTAATGTTATTTATTTATAGAGGGGAGATAGGAGTGAACAAACGTGGTATAGAATCAATGCATTCATGGCCTTGGAGACCAGGATAAAACACATTGAAAAATGTCCATATTTGTGATATCTTTGCCTCATTGGTCACTTGCATGAACCTGGTCCATTTGGATGTATCTTGCACGAAAATATGGGTCTTCTAATAGATCAAATCAAACCCAAAAGTCATGGCCCATTATTCTTTGTTTTTTTAAATTTATTTGATTTAAATGAATAAAAATTCAAATAAATAAAAATAAAAATAAAATTAGTGCATGGTTTGGTTTAGATGTCCTTGGGTATGTCATAAACATGTTTGAACCCTAAAAGTTAGGTCCATTAACCTAAAAATTCAATTTTGCTCAAAGTTGACTTCATGCATTTTTCACAAATTTGCCCAACTTGTGCAATTCATAACTTGCTAAATTTTCATCTTTTGAAGATGATCTTGGACTTTTTGGAAAGCCCAAAATGTCCACTACAATCTCTATATTGATCATTTTTGCTTTTGAAGATAGTATCTTAATGTAAGTTGTCTTGACAAAAAGTTTCTTTTGTTGACTTTTTGAAAATGACCTGTAATGTATGAGCTTGTATCTTTCAAATGGTGCATTTCTTGAACTTGGGGATAAAAGAGAAGTTGTAGGCAATTGAATTATATTCAAAATGAGAGTTTTTTTTGGGGGAAATGGATGAAGTATGTGAAAGTTATGCCTGGTCAAAGTTCAATTGACTTTTCCTAGGAAACCCCAATTTAGCAAATCTTGAGTTTTGATGATCTGAGGACTTTCCTTGAGGAATCATGATCAAACCTTGATTAAATGATTAATGTCACTTAAAAATGTTTATGTTGACCAAAAATCTTGAAGTTTGACTGTATGTTGATCACATTTGACTTTTGACCTAATATAGTTGATTTTCAGGCATTTGAGCAGTTAACTGAGAAAACTTGTAGTGCAAGGAATGAAACTTGGCATGGACAATCTTGAAGACATATTAGGGACCATGTAAATCATTTGAGGCCTTTGGAGCTCAAACATCTTGGTGAAAAGTGAAACCCTAGTTGGAAGTCCATTGCTTAGGAGGAGAATTTGTCTGATCAATTCTTGGTCAACCTTGAGCAATTGAGGACCTCTAGGAGCATGTCTTGAGTGGAATGGGAGGAAAAATTTAGGGGTACAATAGGTTACAAATATAAAAATTTCAAATTTTATGCATTGCTTCATTTGTAACCAGTTACGATGATGTGTTAACCGGTTACCATTGATGTTGTGACACTTTTTGGTTAAAATATTAGATTATAATGTATTTCAAACTTCATCCATCAATAAATGTATTGATTCATCATATTATACTATTTCATAATGGTATGATGCATTTATAAATACTTTATGTTTCATATTTTGAAAACTTACCTCTTTCATTACAATTCAAACTCGTTTCTTTCAAATTTCAAACAAGTTCCTTATAACATAAACCTTTGTGTGAAACTTACTCCATACATTTTCATTGTATCTCTGAAAGTTTGGTCACTATAATTTTGAGCACTTGTGTAACATATTGTGAATTTTTTACTTGAAATGGAATATCGATTCTAGTAATTGATATACATCTTCATATTCAAACTTCTTATTAAAAATCCAGAATTGTGTTTATATACCTTATTGTCCAGGATTGTTGGAAGCAAGAGAGTGAAAAAGAGAGAAGTGTTCTCTTTTCTTACTTGGTTGAATCATAAGGTTATTTGCCTTAATGATTTGGTTAGTAACTTGTGTATAGAGAGTAGGATTAAGCTTGTACAAGGTTCTACAACCTATTGAAATCTCTTACGTGTTGTAAGGAGACTAGACGTACTTTCGGACTGTGAGAAGAACTAGTATTATCCCTTCGTGTTCTTTATTTTTTTGCACTTTATGGCTTTCATAAACATCTTCAAACAGAAAAATTAAGTAACTAATCTCTATAACAGAAAATCGACCAAAGCACATATTTCACCCCCCTCTTAGGTGCATTCCATACTTAAAAGATATATATATATATATATATATATATATATATATATATATATATATATATATATATATATATATATATATATATATATATATATATATATATATATATATATATATATATATATATATATATATATATATATATATATATATATATATATATATATATTAAAACTAACTATTTTCGTTGGAGACCTAAGAAAGGTATGATAGATAATGTAGTAAGCACCTTTTATGAGTATTAACCACTTCTTGGTTAACAAATGTTGAACTTGACCTTTGAGGAAGTCGAACAAAAAGAACCTGATAAAACCACAATGCTGAAACATTACAATTGACATCCTTGACTCAGCTTACTTCTTGATAAAAACAGCCTTTTGTCAGTTTGAGTTTCCTCTTTGCTAATTAGCTGAGAAGAAAACTTATCCTCCTAAAACTTTCAATCATCTTCCCTCTTGAAGAAACTCTTCCAACATATCTGGATTATCCTTACAAACTCAATCAAGACACCAAGCTTTAGTAAAAAAAGAGTCACTTCACCTTTCAAAAACATAGATGATAAATACTTCTTCATTCTCTTAAGACATAAGATCAGAAATAAATCATCTCTTATGTCTTCACAATTGAAAAACTCCCTTCATTCTAGATACATATCATAGAATAAAAAAACTTCCAGCTCATTATGAGATAAATATTCAGTTCAGAAATCTTCATAAGAAGTCCATCAGACCAGTAATATCCTTGGAAATCATAATCGGGATCACTTTCCTAATTAAGCCAAGACATAGAAAACCTACACGGTTGTTCTTGAGATAAGCAGTGCATTCTGCTTCACAAAGATCCAAGGTCTTCACACACACATGAGTGCTTTGACATTGATTGATCTTTACTACGGTTCTAACATTCCTTTTAGAACCACAAACATGCTGAAGTTAGTACATATGCCTTTGACATTTTGTCTCAATATTTTGTCCGATCTCCTCAACTCCTGATTAGATCACCTTTCAAGGAACATAATAGCAATAAGAAAACCTTTTTTAGAGACCAGAAACCAAGCTTCTATAGAGTTGAAATCAAAAATAAATTGCTCTAGTCTTTCTTCAATGGCTTGTCACTTTCATGCCAAACCTCTAGAGAAGAGACCTGGGAATCTTCTTCTTGATCATCCTCACATCTGAACATTTTTCTTCCAAACACGCTTAAATAATCATTTATGAGTTGACTTGAGAGGTTTCCCAAGTATCTTTGGCCACAATACAAGTGATATATAGTCTGAAAAAACACTTATCAATTACACATATTATGGTATTGATAAGTTCAAATTCATAGACACTTAACACATGTTCTTTTCTTCTGTCTTCTAAAATATCAGGATTCTTCCAACCTAATAAACTTCACGGTTCTACAATCAAATGGTCACCATAATGGTATCACTCTAGCTTTCCAACCGACACATAGTACCAGAAATATACCTCTATGAAACTCACCTAATAAACTAGGGAGCCTGCTCTGATACCAATTGAAATTCTGGTACATGCAACACACATACATCCCAACATCAAAATGATGTTAAGACACATGTTACAACATCTGGTAGAAGACCAGATCAATGAAGCTATAAGTGATACGAAAATAAGAACTGCAGAATGATAAATAACACATAGAGTTGTTAACCCAGTTCGGTGCAACATCACCTACTCTGGAGGCTACCAAGCTAGGAAGAAAGTCCCTATCAGCAGTATTAGTTCAAAGCTAAACTCACCCATTTACAACTTCTTGCCTAATCCCTACCCAATGCAACTTCTTCCTAGGATCCTCCTAGATATGAGAAATCACCACCTCACTTTCAATCATCATAGTGATATTTAATTGTCCCAATCCCAGTGACTACAACAATTACAACCCAATTTATAAGATTACACTCCAAATGCAAAAACTCAAACTCTTGCTTAAAACTTCGAGTGAGAACAATAACTTGCCTAATAGTCAAGTAATAATCAGTCGACCACATAGTATCCAAATATGCATGGGTGACTTAAAAACTACATAAGAAACTCTCAAAATCTAAGACTTATGCTTCCCCTAATTTTACAATTGTTAAAAACATAAGTTACATTAGGTTAGGATTCCCCTTTAAATACAAATATAAGGTCTGTGGGCTTCGATATTATGAGTCCAGAAGTTTCTTGATCCACAAGCTGAGTGATGCACCAATTGTGTAGAAAATCTCCTTGAATCTTGGAATAAACGATACAAAGTTTCCTAAATTATCTCAAGGCCCAATTTAGTATCTTTTGTACATTTGGGGATATAAAATTGTTCCAAAACAAATCTTTTTTACTTGTGAAAAATCTTTGAAATATATCTAACTGAAATATAACAGAAACTGATCAAATTTGTCAAGATTTAAAAATAGCAGCGCCTGCCTGCTGCATAACAGAACAAGTTGTTATGACATCCTGTTCGATATCTGGTCAGAACCATGTTTTAGAAAAATTATACCAATACGTAAACCATGGAACTAACACTTTTGTTTTAATAAATTTAAAAGATCTAAAGATAACCCCTTTAGATATTTTGTGACTAATGCACATGTACCCAAAAAAATATGGGCGAAGGTGAAACCTTAAGTGCTTTGCAGGTATACTTTGTAGCTTGGTGATTTATTGGTTATTTATAAAATATGTGCAAGTTAAAGGTATACTTCAAAAGTATAGAATATTTAAAAAAGTCTCTGATCGTGAAGATGAACGATGATGGCAAATGTCAACTATTATGATCAACACAAATATTTGAGATTATTTCAAAGTATATGATCTGTAGTGGTCAATTGAATGAATAGGTCTGTGATGGACTTAAAAATTTTGTGTATTTACCAACTCTCACAAACCACAATGTGCGAAGAAGGATACACTAATTGGTGTCTTCCCTTTGGGAAATATTCATCAAGAATTCTTGATAAAAGAGGTAAAAATCATTTCAAGGTTGAAATAATCAAGGATATCTGATTAAGCCATTAAAATAATGTTTATTATTATTTTTCTCATAAAAATAAATAATTTCTAACCTATAAATATTAGTATGTAAATGTTTTTCTATCAAAGGGGTGAAAACAATGACAATTGGTGGTACTGTAAGAAGAAAAATCAACAAAAGACCCAATTCGCATCGAGGAGGAAACACCATGAAAGCCCAATCGATTAACACATTATTCTAACTGATTAAAAAGATTGAAATATGTATTTCTAGATCAAATCCAAGCTTTCCCTTGTGCCTCAAGAAAATACAATCCCAACATTAATGAAAAGTTTGCAAAATTTGAGGAAAATCACAAATACAATCGATTGGAGCTACTAGTTAATCGATTAAGAGATTAAAAAAAGGGATTTTGATTTAACGAAATAGGGTGTTACATCACCACTTGTGAAAGGTCATGAGTGTCATCTTCAAATAGTCAAAAATAACTTGAGGTAGATTGATTTTCATTCTAGAGTTGAGGAGAAGCAGAAGAAGCTTGTTGTCCGTAGTCAAAAACTCTTGATTCGAGTTCATTGGCATGAAGTTAGATACTAGCACTTGATGCCAGACATATGGTGCAAAATGAAGATTATAAGCTTTTGTAGTGTTAGTGTGAATAATTGACACTTATTGGCTTGATTAATTAGTTTTACTAGTTAAAATCTCGGCGTTAACGTGAATAAGTAGTTGTTTAACAGTATAGTGTAGTTTTTGTTGGTTCGTGTAAATGTTGTATCAATTAACTATTTTTTATCTCAATTTTTGTAGGAATTCCAGCATGGTATTTTGTCATTGTAATATAGAGAATTGTATAAGCTTTCCAATTCTTCTGACCAGGTGTAAATAGGAGTTAAGGTTCTCGAGTTATGGTAAAAACAAGAACTGGTTTTTCTCAGCATAATAGAGCGTGCAGAGCGCCTTCTGCACGGGCTGAGCGGGCCTTATTAAGATAGCCCCCTTTAAAAACCCATTTTTGGTCATTTTACATATCCACCACAGTTCAGAATCATTTTAGAGAGCGGGAGAGATGCAAAAATAACATGAGATGTGATTCTTGTAGATCTGGAGTCGGTTGTGCGCCAATCGCCCAGGACACCGCAATGGATTCACTTTCCTCTTCATTTTTCTCATCGTGGTTAGAGGCCATGAGTTGATAGATACCTTTTTTGTTAGGGTTTGGTTGTAATCACCCATACTCATATGTATTTTATCTGATTCTATTGTATGTTAATCGAGTTATTATTTGGTATTGTTGATTATCTTTGTGTGTAAGTAAAACCTAGGTTTTTGATAACTTTTGATAAATCCCTTTTGACAAATCCTTTCAAAACCTAAGACTTAATATTTTCAACTACCGAATACCAAACTCTGGACATGGATTTGGGATTCGATATTCATGGGTATCAGTTCATTTATATTATCGGATTACTTGGTTGGACACGATTGAGTAATATGGTAAATCTCATGCATTTGATTGGACATGATCGATGTCAAACTGTGATACATGAAAATAGAAATTTATAGCAAGGTTCACATGCATATATTAGTTTAATACGTATGTTGTATATTTGTGTTTATTGGTCGTGGAGTTCTATGCAATCTATTTAGGAATCAATATCGATGTTATCTCGTCATGAGAGAGTCATGTGTTAGGCCTTAAATTCTAGACATAGATTTAGGCTTAATATTCACTTTGAGTATCGATTCTTAATGCTTATGTATTACATTGATTATGAGAGACATCTTCGATTAAAATAATACTATTAAAACCTCATCAGTACTTTAGAAATAGACTTTTATGAGTGATACATGATGATATTGAGAAATGATTGAATTGTGTAGAATCGACCGATAGATTTCATATTTTTGAGGGATGAAAACCAATGCTGGATGTTCTCACCCTCTCCAAGATCTTTATTTTTTGCGGTTTTAGTTTCTTTTCCTTTAATTTTGTAATAACCTTTACAAAAAACAAAGCTTAGAAACATAGATTATTGAACGAAATTTGATCTCTCACACCGACTCCCGTGGATACGATAAAACCCAAAATATTTCAAATCTTTTGCTTGCGGCTTTACTGCGTCAACAACATCTCAGATATAATTTTGAATTCAAATAATAGACTTCAATATTACAATATAACTTTTTTTGACATCTAATCTAAAAATATTAACTTTTTATTAATTGATGTTGTGTAATATAAGTCCAAGTTAATTAAGATTTAGGATTTGTTACTTAGTACACACACACACACACACACACACACACACACACACACACACACACACACACAACACACACACACACACACACACACACACACACACACACACACACACACTATATATATATATATATATATATATATATATATATATATATATATATATATATATATATATATATATTGTAAATCAATTTTATATTCCAGTCAATAATAATAATCCTTATTCTTCATTCTATTTCTCTTTCTCTCCCCATTAAAATTGCACCACACACTAACAAATTTGTAACTAAAACTCCAATTAGGTTCTTAATCGTGTTTTTAAGAATCACACGTCAGTGATCGTGTTTACAGGATTGTGGATTATTTATCAATTGTTGCAAAGATGAATAGTACTAATAGCATTACAAATTCTCTTCTAATTCCTAAGGAAAAAATTGGAATTGATGGAGCAAACAAATGATGTCCTTGTTCGGTTCCCTAGAAGTGATCAACAATGGTGTTCCTGAGCTTGCTCAGAATGAAACTAATGATCAGAAAACCACACACAAGGAGGCAAAGAAGAAAGATTGCAAGGTTGTGTATTTCATTCAATCGGAGGTTGACTCAACAAATTTTGACATGATCTCTCATGCTGAATCAACGCATGAGGCATTGGATATTCTTGTCAAGTACTATGAAGGAGATGAGAAAGTCAAAGTTGTCAAATTATAGAATTTGCGATGTCAGTATGAATTTCAAGATATGTGTCAAAGGTGCAGAATATCATCCATCTCATGAAGGATTTTGGTGAAATCTTAACTGATAAAATGATAGTTGAGAAGGTAATGCGTACATTGACCTCTCACTTTGATTGCATTATCATAGCTATTCAAGAATGTAACAATATTGAAACCCTAAAACTTGAAGATTTGGTTGGTTCGTTGGAAGCATATGAGATTAGGATTGTCGGAGATAAATGGGTTCAAGATTCGATACAAGTACTGCAGGCTCAGGCATGGAAAAAGCATGGTGGTTCCAACAAATTCAAAGGAAAAGTAGACATGTCTCAGAGAAAGAAGTCATGGTTGAACCCTCAAAAGCATAAGGTCGATGTTAAGGCTTTTGAATCCTCGAAAAGAGAAGAAGGGAACTCCTATCAGAAAGACAAAAAAGAGAAAAAAGCCGTGTAGTGTTATAACTGTGAAAAGTGGGGTCACTTGGCCAAGAATTAATGGTACATGAAAGAAAAGGGAGCGACAGAAGGAAAGGATGAAGGAGAAAACCTTACACATTAAGATTCATATGATTACAAAGATATGGTGGTTATGGCTGCAGTTGCAGATGATAAAGTCGACTCTAAGATCTGGTCCCTCGACTCAAGTTGATCAAATCACATGACTGGTCAAAAGGTGTGGCTAACAAATTTCGACGAGTCGAAGAAGAGCAAGGTCAAACTTGCATATAATATCTCATTACAAGCACAAACATAGTTATTAAAAGGATTAATGGAGCAAAATCTATGATCAAAGATGTACTCTATGTATCAGGAATGAAGTACAATCTGCTAAGTGTTGGACAATTAGTCGAAAAAAGGTTTCTCAGTGGTTATGATAGATGGAGCCTTGGAAATGTTAGAAACTTAGGATAATTTGGTCTTGAAATATCCTTTGTCTAAGAATAGAACATTTAAGATTGTCGCACGTGCAAATTAGAACTAAGAAAGAACGAAATTGCAATAGTGTGTTGGCTCCCAAATTCGACACTTACTATATTTGGTCTTTTAGACCAAATAATTGGAATGAACCAAGCTAGGAAGTATGATTCGACACATGAAATAACTTAAGGAAAAAATCTAAGTTATATTGGAATCTTGGACCAAGGGCTCATTCGACTGAAGAAGACTTATTTTAATCGACTAAGAGAAAGTATTCTCGCTTTGGCACATGATACGAGGATTATTTGAATTTTGAATTATTGGAGGGAAAGGCAGTTTTGCCAGCGTTTAAGAAGAGGCAACGTGGCTGAAAGCCATAGGTCGAGGGACATGCAGAAGACACTTGTCTTCATCCTAGCGCAGAATGTTCCCTCGACGATTACCTATTTTTAGTATAAATTAAGAAACTTGTGTAATTTTTCAAGTGTGTTCAACCTATTGTACTAAGTCACTCAAACATTATCCAAGTAACTACTGCGTGAGAAAGGATAAAGCTGAGAAATGTACGTTGGAAACACCTTTTTTCCTTAATGAAAGTCTTTTTACACTACTTTACTATTATCCTGCAAAGTTATCTTTTTTACTTCTTTTTCTTGCATTTCTATACTTCTGCTTATTTTTCAACAATCTCAAACATCCTTTCTCTGGGTCGAACGTGCGTTCTTCCTTCTTACCCATTTTACATAAAAATTAGCATATGTCCTGGGATTAGTTTGATCGATCCCGTAAGTAAACCAAAAAACTTACCTTTTTGGAGATCAGCGATTGTTTACCAAAAACAACGGTAAACAAATTGGCACACCCGGTGGGACGTTGCTAATTTTCTATGTTACTGTGTTTTTCCTGCACAGTTATAACATTGCATGTTATTAAGAAGTGGTAGAGTAACCAACAAATATACTGTTAGGAAGGAAAATAGAGAGAGTAGTATGGCTAACGAGCCAAACCATGGAGAAATACCCCCACCAATCACAGGAACAGTGGTTACTACTGCTATTGAAAGGAATATCCCAACTTCTGTTGGATCAATGCCAGCGTTAACCATAAATCAAACTGGACCCTTACTTTCGTATGTGGGTCCAAGAGGTCCTTTGGGAACGCCTCCACCTAGGATAAATCTAGGATCTCGATCAACTGTACCCCCAGGCTTTTCGACAACCTGGATAGGTCGAGAACAACCATATGGCATGCCAACTACTGAAATGGCTAGCCTTATGAATGCTGCGTCCACCTTTTCAGAACCTTTGGTGAATGCAACATCGCCATTACAAGGGTCTGGAGCCAGTAGAAACCAATTTTTTGGAGGGCCATCTCACATGATACCAAGCCTCACAAATGTGTCGACAATAATTTTGAGGCAACAGATGGACGAAAGTAATCATGAAATGGTACAAATGTTAGTACAAACTCTAAGTATAGTGCTAAATCCCCTCATTTAGACTGTTACACAGTCGAATCAACAGATGACAGCGCAGATGACGCGCATGGCTGAATTCTTTGGGGTATCCCAAGTTGTTCGACAACCCCAGAGGATACCAATAAGAGTAAACCAAGGGGTAATTATGGAAGTGGATTTGACCGTTAATACAAACCCCCAGATTCCTAGGGTAGAAGTAGAACAACCAAGGATAGAGATACCACGAAACATTCGAGAAATCGATCAAGGCGTTATTATGGCTAATAGAAACTAAAATGCCGACGAATTAATACAGCAAGTTCGACACCAAAACTATGGGACGGACAATAATTTAACTCCATGATCGAGAGGATCGTGCTTCAAAACGGGATGAATGTTGGTTTTCACAAACCAAACTTTACATCCCCATTGTCAGAATATATTCTGCAAACAGACTTACCACCTAGGGGAAAAGTCCCAAAATTCACTAAATTTTCAGGGGATACGACAGAGTCGACTGTCGAACATGTGGATAGGTATTTGATAGAGGCCGGAGAAATAGCAAACAATGAAAACCTTAGAATCAAATGTTTCCCCAGTTCCCTGACAAAGAATGCTTTCACTTGGTTTACCACCCTCCCAGCCAATTTGATCCACAACTGGAACCAATTGGAAAGATTGTTCCATGAACAATTTTACATGGGTCAAACCAAGATAAGTCTAAAAGAATTGGCTAGTGTGAAGAGGAGGTTTACAGAGCCAATTGATGAATATTTAAATAGATTTCGATTACTCAAAGCCAGATGCTTTACCCAAGTTCCTGAGCATGAATTAGCAGCGGGGGGCCTGGATTATTCGATTAGGAAAAAGCTAGATACACAATACCTAAGAGATATGGCCCAACTTGCTGATAGAGTTCGACAAGTAGAACGCCTTAAAGCTGAAAAAGCTAAGACTGCCAAAACTCATCGACGAGAAAGGGTAGCTTATGTCGAAATGGATGATAACAATCCAGAGACATACAGCGATCCTATAGATGTCGAAGAAGGCGAAATTGATTTAGCTGAATTAAAACAAGGACCACCATATTCTTGTAAATTGCTAGTGCCATCAAATGGGAAAAATCCTGTAGAACCTGAGAAAAACAGCGATAAATTTCCTAAGAAAACTTATAGCTTCGACATATCCAAGTGTGACGAAATATTCGATCTATTAGTTAAAGATGGACAGATGATAGTGCCCCCAGGGGCTAAATTTCCTCCTTTAGAACAGAGAAAGAAAAGAGGTTTTTGTAAATACCATAATTTTTTGGGACATAAAACCTCACAATGTTTCCTTTTCAGGGATCTCGTTCAACAGACGCTGAAGGAAGGAAGGCTGAAATTTGCTGATAAACCAACAATGAAAATCGACACAAACCCACTGCAGACAGAGGCTCATTATGCCGAACCAGTTGGCATTCATATGGTGGAAGTGTCTGAAGATTTCATCATAAAACCCATCTTTGGAATTTCACTGGAAACATCTCCAGAAAAACTATTGAAGGGGTGAGAAAGGCCACTGAAGGCCTGGATTTAAAAAAATAATTTGGCCAAGGGTCGAACAAGAAGGCTGCTGGAAGCCCAAAACTAATCAAACGGGTTACTGAAGACCCAAACAAAATCAAAGGAGTTGCTGAAAACTCCAGCAAAAGAACCACCACAGGTTCTTATTTGGCTGCTGCAAAGGGTTCGACAGAGGACTTGGAGGCTAAAATGCAGAAGATGAACCTGGTTGCCAAAAGCAACATGCAGGTTAACGTGGTTGAAGTCTCTGGCGCCAAAGCTTCAGAGGAAGCCATTCGACAAGAAGAAGTAAACAAAATTGCATTCCCAAAGGAGGATGAAGATTTGGCAGATTTTCTGCATAGGTGCCAAAAGAAGAAATCGAAAGTAATGTTATGCCCTAGATGTAGTTCTATTTTCGATAAGAAAGCCGCTGAACATATACAAGTTATGCGGGTTGTAAAAGCAAAATAGGACACCAATGCCCAAAAAAGAATGGGTTCAGAAATCCAATTTGACCCCAGAAGGGGGCATCAACAAAGACCCATGAATTAGGAAAGGAGGCCACCAACTTTTAGGCCTCCAACTAATGTGCCTACAGATACTTGGCTAAATACCATGGGTAGGAAGAGGCCAAATGAAGAAAGATGGCAGGCATTCGACGTACCTAGAGGTTCTTCTCTAGATTACAGAAAGGAGTACCATGCTTCTGCGTCAAACAAAATGACCCATGTGTCGAGCAATTACAAAGGAAAAAATCCTATGTCTCGTTCGCAATGGTGAAGGTTCCAAAGACGGCGAAAGGCCGAGAAAGAGGCAGTTGGACCTCATCCATAAGTTAGCACTAATGTGCAGAAGAAACAAAGGAAACCTCTAGAGAGAAATCATGTGCCCTGGGTGGAAGAGTGTGGGTCGAATGATGAAGACGACTCCGACTCTAGTGATAGTTTAGACATCATGATGAATGTCATATCTGTGTTGCCCAAAGAGTACAACCGTGAGGTCGAAGTCGAAGAAGTTGACGTAATGGTTGAACAAGAACTGGCTAGACACAAGCCAGTATGTTACTATATAATGAATAATGGATGCGTGGAAGAACAAAATGCATTTTTTGAACCACCAACAGAGGCAATGAAGAGCCATCTGAAACCCCTGTTCATTAGAGCAAAGGTTGGGGAGGTAACCATAAACAAAATTCTGGTTGATTGTGGGGCAACCATCAATATCATACCATAATTCATGATGGAAAAGTTAGGCAAAGGAGATGCTGACATAAAGCCACATAACACGGTCTTATCCAACTATGAAGGGGGCATTGGCACCACAAGGGGTGTCATTCAACTAGACCTCAAAGTGGGCTCAATCCTTCGACCCACTATGTTCATGGTTATTTCAGCAAAACCCAACTACAATATACTCCTTGGTCGGGAGTGGATACATGGCATTGGAGAAGTTCCATCTTCAATGCACCAAAGGGTCACAATATGACGTCCCGACGGTATTGTGGAGAACATTGAAATAGATCAGAGTTATTACTTAGGTGAAATCAACAGTGTCGGAAAGAATAGTTTCGACAAAAATTTGGCTCACATAGGGCCATGTAACCCACCTGAGTTTGATTTAACCCCAACTCCTAATGCATTCTGCTCCCTATACCTACACTCCGATCACGGCTTTCAGTGGGATAGAGAAGACTTATCCAGCATCGACTTTGAAGGAGTTAGTGATATACGGCCAACAGGCTGGGGAAGCGAGTTTGATGATGATGACTGAGTCATCAACTCTCCAAAAGATTTTGGTATATGTGGCCGAAAACAGAATGATAGCGGCCTTAGAGGCTGAAGTTAAATATGTGGCTTTCGAAGCCAATGAACAAGTCCTTTCGAAGACAGGGTCGGGGAAAGATTTTGACCCAGAGCCTCCCGACTTAGGAACAAAAGACTTTCTAGACCAGAGGTTAGACACCATCTATGACGACGAACCTCTAGGTTTCGAAAAGGACCCACTGGCGAACAATGTCAGAATGCTGGCTCAAGATCCTCTAGAAGAGGTAAATCTAGGCGAAGGTCCTGTGAACAAGCCCACATACATAAGCATAAAAATGGATCCAGGACTCCGGGTCGAAATGATCGAATTACTAAAAGAGTTCAAGGATTGCTTTGCGTGGGACTATGACGAGATGCCCGGTCTCGACAGAAGATTGGTAGAACTGCAGTTACCAATAACGCCTGGAAAGAAACCCGGTAAGAAGACTCCAAGACGGTTTGCACCAGAGATTTTATCAAAAATAAAAACGGAGGCCGAAAGGCTGCTGAGATGCAAGTTCATAAGAACGACCAGGTATGTCGAATGGATTGCAAATATTATGCATGTTATAAAGAAAAACGGTACCTTAAGGGTGTGCATCGATTTCAGAGATCTAAATGTTGTAACACCCAAAGATGAATATCCAATGCTAGTGGCGGAAATGCTTGTGGATTCTGCCGCTGGTTTCGAGTACATGAGTATGCTTGATGGCTACTCTGGATATAATCAAATCTTCATTGTTGAAGAGGATGTGTCGAAAACGAAATTTCGTTGCCCTGGGGCTTTAGGCCCCTAGGAATGGGTAGTGATGCCCTTTGGCCTAAAGAATGCAGGGGCAACGTGCCAAAGAGCCATGAATTCGATCTTCCATGACTTTATTGACACTTTCATGCAAATTTATATTGATGATATTGTTGTCAAATCTATTTCAAGGAAGGCTCACATGGATCATCTTCGACAATCCTTTGAGAGGATGAGACACTACGGCTTGAAGAAAAATCCTCTAAAGTGTGATTTTGGTGTAAAAGCATGAGATTTCTTAGGTTTTGTGGTCCATAAAAAGGGCATTGAGATAAACCAAAACAAGACCAAGGCTATCTTGTAAGCCAAAGCACCGACTAACAAAAAGGAATTGCAATCCTTACTTGGGAAGATAAATTTCCTAAGGAGATTTATATCCAACCTTAGTGGGAAAACGCAAGCCTTTTCGCCATTACTTCGACTCAACAAAGGGGGATTTAAATGGAGGGAAGAACATCAAGAAGCCTTCGATAAAATCAAAGAGTACCTCATTAAACCACCTATTTTGGTGCCTCCTTGTCGAAGTAGAAGTATGAGACTATACATAGCTGCGTTTGATAAAACTTTAGGGAGCATGCTGGCTCAAGAGGATGAACATGGTGTCGAAAGCCCCATATACTACCTCAGTAGAGTTTTAAACTATGCAGAAACTAGATATAACGAGGTTGAAAAACTATGTTTATGTCTATATTTTTCATGTACAAAACTTAAGCAATATATAAAGCCAGTTAATGTTTATGTTTCGTCTCATTTTGACGTTTTCAAATACATGTTGTCGAAACCCATTTTGCACAGTAGAATTGGCAAATGGGCACTTGCATTAACTAAGTATTCATTAACTTTTATGCCTCTAAAGGCTACAAAAGGCCAAGTGGTCGCAGACTTTATAGTCGACCACTCTATACAAGAAAAATCACTGAATTATTTAGAGATCGAACCGTGGAAACTTTACTTTGATGGCTCTAGTTATAAAGATGGAGTTGGAGTTGGAGTCCTTATTATTTCTCCAAATAAAATTACAACAACATTTAAGTACAAAATAGACGGGGATTGCTCCAATAATGAGGCTGAATAAGAAGCGTTAATCATGGGCCTTGAAATCTTGTTGGAATTGGGGGCAACTCGAGTCGAAATAATGGGAGACTCAGAGTTAGTCCTAAAACAAATTAAGAAAGAAGACAAATGCATAAAAGAAAACCTTATCATGTATTTCGTAATAGCCAGATGGTTGTTGAAGAACTTCGAGGCAGTTAACATTCGACACATACCCAGATTGGAAAATTAAGCAGCCAACGACTTGGCCCAAATTGCTTCTAGATATAAAGTTTCGAAAGATAGGCTACAACAAGCAATCGAAGTTAGAGGAAGAATAACTGCCACTAAGTTATCTCCATCGAATTTAAGGACCACAATGTTAAGATGCATTGATCATGAAAATTTTGAAATTTCGTTCATAGACAATCTAACTAAGCAAGATTGGAGAAAGCCTGTAGTGGACTATTTACAAAATCCAGCGGCTTCAACAGAACGAAAGATAAAGTATAGAGCGCTGAGTTATGTGTTGATGGGAAATGAACTATTTAAGAAAACACCGGAAGGTGTGCTTCTGAAATGTTTAAGTGAAACAGAAGCATATATAGCTCTTTCCACTACACACGCTGGGGAATGTGGAGCACACCAAGTAGGCCAAAAGATGAAATTGTTATTGTTTCGACAAGGCTTATATTGGCCCACTATGTTAAAGGATTGTGTTGAATTTGAAAAAGGATGCCAAGAATTCCAAAAATATACAGGCATTCAACATGTGCCAGCAAATGAACTTCACTCGATTGTAAAACCTTGGCCTTTTAGAGGATGGGCCTTGGATCTCATTGGAGAAATTCGACCAGCATCTTTTAAAAGTCAGAAGTATATATTGGTGGGCATTGATTATTTTACTAAGTGGATTGAAGTGATTCCTTTGGTCAATGTAGACCAGGAGAATGTCATTGAATTCACTCAAAGGAACATCATATATAGATTTGGAATCCCTGAAACAATAACTACAGAACAAGGATCAGTCTTCACTGGTCGAAAGATGCAAGATTTCGCTGCAGAAATGGGGTTTAAACTGTTAACGTCTACGCCTTATTATGCGCAAGCTAATGGCCAAGTCGAAGCAGCAAATAAAGTAGTGATTAGTTTAATAAAGAAACATGTGGGAAAGAAACCCAGAAACTGGCACAAGACGCTCGATCAAGTCTTGTGGGCGTGTCGAACTTGTCCGAAAGAAGCCACAGGAACAACACCATTTCGCCTAACCTATGGTCATGATGCAGTGTTACCAGTGGAAATCCACTTGCAGGCGACAAGGATTCAGATACATCATGAGATCCCTTCTGAAGTCTATTGGAGCATGATGTCGGATGAACTAGTGGATTTAGACGAAGAAAGGTTGAAGGCTCTGGATCTTTTGAGACTACAGAAGAAGCGAGTTGAGAAATCCTACAATCACAGGGTGAAGTCCAAGATGTTTCAGCCTGAAGATCTAGTTTGGAATGTAATACTCCCAATGGATCAAAGAGACAGAAACTTGGGGAAATGGTCCCCTAAGTGGGAAGGACCTTTTAGGATTGTGCAAGCATTCTCGGGCGGAGCCTATGAGATCGAAGAACTAAGCGAAGATCAAAGACTCTTGAAGGTGAATGGTAAATACCTGAAAACGTATAGACATATGCTTCAAGAGGTAAAAATAAATAATATATAGTCGCTGTTAATAGAGAATGCCAAAATGGAAACTTAAAAATTTCATTAAAAGTGCCAAAATGGCTCTGAAATCGTTACAGAAAGTGGTTACATAAATGAGAGGAACAAAATTCAAAAGGGAAGATTAGCTTTAATTTTGAGATACTTGATCCTTTTCAATTCTAGCCGTCGATTACATAGAGCTTTCAATTGGTGAAGGGTTTCGAGCTTAGCATCCAGAGATTGAGCTCGATCGGCGTGTCTTAACCCTTCAGCCAATTCTTCTTGGCTTTCTGATTCATTGTTCACAGCAAGAAGTTCCTCTTTCTTTTGGTCGTTGGCAGCAATTTTAGCTTCCAACTCTGTAATCTACACCCTCAGTTGAGCATTATCTCGATCTATCTCCTCGATTGCTTTTTGTCTAGGCTCCTGGACCTTCGACAAATCCTTTACTCTAGAAGCAGATTCAGTAGCATCATGCCAAGCAGCAGCCACTTGACCATTGGCTTCTTCAATCTCATGATTGAGAGTTCTCTGGCGGTTATAATCCGCTGATACCTGGTCGACAATGGAGAGTAAATCCAAGATTACACTGGCCACATCCGAGGAGCAACAAGGAGATCAACAAACTTCAAGATAGTCTTCAGAAAGGAAGGAGTTGTTGGTTCCCCCTCTAAAGTTAACATCAAATCTCTTTTAAAGATTTGTGCTTTAACTTTCTGAAGAGCCTCGTCGAGAGGAGAAGTCGAAGTAGATCTTCCAGATGCAGTCGAGGCGCTGTGATCAGAGGAACTCTCTCGACCTTCTAGAATTGTAGTCAGATAACCTAACAGATTCTATTGTTTCAGTAAGGCCAAATCCTCTTTGGTTCTAGATCCCGTCGAAGGAATACTTTCGTTGGCTGTAACAACCACGTTGGCCACTTGACTTGGAATTGTTTCAGTACCTAGAGGATTTTGGCTTCCTTCAGCAAAACCTTCTTCACCGTCATCCTCTGGGATCTCTACATTCTACCTCTCTGTTTCAGTTTCAACGCCAGGGATACCTTCCTCCTCAGTCTCTCACACATCAACCAGCAGAACCCTAGTCTCCTCTTGGTTTCCTGCAGCTTCTTCTTCATCGGCTTCTTCTTTGGTTTTGTGCTGAGGTTCAGAAGCCTGATTTACTTCGTCAGTTGAACTCATGAAAGAGCCTTTCGTTGAAGAAGGCCTATAGGTAGGATCCCCTTCACTATTCAAGAGAGTGATAGAATCCTCGACATGAGTAGGAATTCATGTGGAAGTGCCAGCAGTATCCTGGAAAATAGAAGGAATTTGTTTCTTTCAGAATCCTCATAAAGCAAAAGGGAGTGGAGAAATAAATAATAAACAGTTGAAGTAAATACCTGGACTGGGATTTCAGCACCAGGACTAGAGTTGTCACTTTCGCTGGGATTGTTTAACCTAGCAATTACCTCTTGTTCAGTGGGCTCATTGATGACTACAGGAGGAGGCCTCGCAGCTGTGGTCTTAACCTTGATTTTTGGACGGGGTTCAATGGCAGGGATTGGTTTCTTCAATCTTCGTCTCTGCAAAGGAACAAGAGGAGACTCCTATTCTTCATCGCTAGAGATTTGGATCTCCTGAACCTTCCGTTTTTTAGGGGTTGGTTTCTGAACATCCAGAAAACCAAGTCGAAGGGATCAGTACCTATGTCAGATAAAAAATAAATAAGGGTATGAAAGAAAGTAAATACCTTAGGAGAGGGGTTGACGGAGGAATCTCCCCATTTGGTACTCTCAGTAGTCTTCTTTGAGCTGGTTCTCTTGACAGCTAAACAAAATACAAGACAACTATAGTTAATTGAGTGTCGAAAGAAAAATCTAAGGCGAAGAGATGGAAAAGAGTAATACCTTTCTTGACCCTGTCGAGAACAAGCTTGAACGCCTCACGTAGCTGGTGGGCGAAGTCCTTCTCATGGAAGAACTCTTCGTCATAATATTGTTTCCACCACTCCTCAAAGGGAACGGAACTCAGAAAATTGAGGTTAAAGTCGAATAGGGTCAGTATAGTTCTACCAAAGTACCTACCAATATGCTTGGTGGCGGCATCTTCTGAGTAGTCTGCATTTTTAAAAAGTAGCAGCTTCTCTCGAGGATAAATAGGTGAAGGAAGTGATTAAGCAATACCAAATTGTCGAGAGACAAGATTTGGTTGATAAGCAATTAAGCTCAATTGATTTTTTGAGCTCTTAAATCTCAAAGGCATGATCCTGGGACGAAGAAACGATTCCCACATGCTCACAAACTCATCAGTCACGTCATCCTCCTCATTCGAAGGATATGGTCTGGTGAACCATTCCGGACCAACTTTTCGACTGGCAAAGGGAGCCATGGTCAAAACAAAGCGCTTTCGCTCCGCAAACATCATTACAAAGCTTGTGAAAGCCTTCTGAAACTGTTGGCCTTCATCAGTTGGAGTTAGCAATGCAAGCCTGGTGCCTTCGACTCTCCTGTTCAGGATTTCAGGAGCCTCTTCGTTAATCTTGTTCTTCTGGGGAAGGAAAGATTCAAAGGTGGCATTGAGCCACAGCTGGAGAAGCCAAAAGGGACCAGATAGCAGCAGGCTCCCCCTGTCCCCTATAACCTTAAGTTGAGTCACACCATTACTGATGGACTCATATAAGTTGGCCAAAATCAATTCGACCAGGCAAAGGGGGTATTTGTGGTGAATCTCCGTCGCGAGCGTCAGCATCTTTTTCGTCACCTGAAGCGACTTAGTACAAAAAACAAATCGAGACAACCACATAGCCAAGAAGGCTATATGCTCCACCTCCGACACAGTACTAGAGGCTTTGTCGTGGAAGTGGTTTATGAAGG
Organism: Vicia faba; assembly: GCA_948472305.1. Classification (NCBI taxonomy): domain Eukaryota; kingdom Viridiplantae; phylum Streptophyta; class Magnoliopsida; order Fabales; family Fabaceae; genus Vicia; species Vicia faba. The sequence continues at coordinate 160,558 of CATIWC010000233.1, forward strand.
TGGTGTAAGTGGGTTTTGTAGCAGCAAACCCAATAGCATCCTCAGACAAGTCTTCAGGGTCGAAATAGTCACCAGTGGGTCGGAGACCAGTGATGGCAGCTATATCGAATAAAGTAGGGGTCATCATCCCACAAGGAAGATGAAAAGTGAAATGTGGGCTATCCCAAAAGTACAATGAAGATACCAGCATAAGGGGGCAGTAAGGCAATCATGTCTTCGACAGCATCACCAGGTCATAAATGCCCATCTCCTTCCAAACAGAAGCTTACGCCCTCTCCATCTTATTCAACCAGTCTGAATATTCAGAAGAGAGGTTAGGGCTTGAGCGAAAGATTCGATTCCATTTGTTCATGAACTAGAGGTTGATATCCTCTGTAGTTTGAGGATGCTGCTGGTTAGCCGGAGTAGTGTCTTCAGGGTCCTCCCTAGGTTTCTTCGCGCAACCTATGGGTCTAAGCCTTGGGTGAGTAGGAAAGAAGGCGCGGTTTTTCAAGGGATTTTCGACGCATGAAGATAGCGGACCAGACATAGCATACATGTTTCCACCGTATCTAATGGGAACGAGGAGTTGAGAATCATATGCTTCTCTCCATTCTTTCGTCATGGGTTCAGCGATATACCTATCAATCGAAGAAGAAGGAGGGTTGGTGGAAAAGATCTCTGGTGGTTTCTGGACATCATCAGCGTTTTTGGGTTGAGGATTGTTTGGTGCATTAGAGAGAAAAGCCATTGTTGAGGATTTGAGAGAAAAAACGAAGTTGACAGTACAATGTTGTGAGAAAGCAAGGGATTTAGAAATGTTGGAAATGGTAAAAGTTCCAAATAGAAAGGCTTAGAAGTATTTATAGCCTTCAGAAGAGGGATATGTCTCGTCAAGGCCATTTAATGCTTCACAGGTAGTGGGACACGTGGCGAAGTGCGAAACGGTTACCGTGTGGGCATTGGGAAACATTTAGACATGCTTGCCTAGGTTATAGGAATATGGTCATCATGGCAAGCGTGGTAACGGCAGTTTGAAGAGACATCTTGGAGAAAAAGTAATGATGGTTTTATCAAGTGCAACAGCTGTTGGAAGGCGAAAAGCACACGTCAAGACTTGGTGGACAACTGGGAAGACAGGTATCGAATGGGAATTTCAATGAATGGCTATTTCTTTGAGCGTCGAAATAGACATTCTTGGGGGGCAATTTGTTAGCTCCCAAATTCGACACTTACTATATTTGGTCTTTTAGACCAAATAACTGGAATGAACCAAGCTAGGAAGTATGATTCAACACATGAAATAAGAAAAAATCTAAGTTATATTGGAATCTTCGACCAAGGGCTCATTCGACTGAAGAAGACTTATGTTACTCGACTAAGAGAAAGTATTCTCGCTTTGGCACATAATACGAGGATTATTTGAATTTTGAATTATTGGAGGGAAAGGCAGTTTCGCCAGCGTTTAAGAAGAGGCAACGTGGCTGAAAGTCATAGGTCGAGGGACATGCAGAAGACACTTGTCTTCATCCTAGCACAGAATGTTCCCTCGACGGTTACCTATTTTTAGTATAAATTAAGAAACTTGTGTAATTTTTCAAGTGTGTTCAACCTATTGTACTAAGTCACTCAAACATTATCCAAGTAACTACTGCGTGAGAAAGGATAAAGCTGAGAAATGTACGTTGAAAACACCTTTTTTCCTTAATGAAAGTCTTTTTACATTACTTTACTATTATCCTGCAAAGTTATCTTTTTTACTTCTTTTTCTTACATTTCTATACTTCTGCTTATTTTTCAACAATCTCAAACATCCTTTCTCTGGGTCGAACGTGCGTTCTTCATTCTTACCCATTTTACATAAAAATTAGCATATGTCCTGGGATTAGTTTGATCGATCCCATAAGTAAACCAAAAAACTTACCTTTTTGAAGATCAGCGATTGTTTACCAAAAACAACGGTAAACACAGTGATGATATGAAATAGAAATATAGCGATAAAGATTTGAGATTAAGCCATCAATTGACTTATCTCAACATAATGAAGTCGCCACCTCACTTTATTGTTTCCAAAGGGAAATGGGAAAAAAACGAACAAAACCCACAATGAAATAAAAGATCAGAGATCGAGGTACGGGGGTCGGTTATGCGAAGGGAAGGTATTAGCACCCTATGCATCTACGGTAATTCATAGGATCCACTTTGTTTGGTTTCTTTTAAAAGGAGTGATGTGTAAAGGTTTACTTGCTAAAGGAAAATAATGAATGAGTATTTGTAAACAAAATAAAATGAAATGTTTTTTTTTATATTTTTGTTGCTCGCCTTAGGTCATAAGACTTAGTGCCTACGTACTCCCTCGTGCAATGGGAAAGTTAGAGCACCGTAGTTCGGCTAAAAAAGACTTTTCTGTTGGTTTATTTTAAATAAGGAGACAAGTCGTCATTGTTAGGAGAGAAATCTCGACTAACGCCCATAAGGTGTGAGAAAGATGGACCATGCGTCAGCAAGAGTGAGGGTTTGAGAACTCCTCTAGCACTCAAATGGAAAAGTCGACACCTTTATAACCATAGGGATAGGAGAATGTTGCTCGACTATCAATGAATCTTGTCTCACCTTGAAAAAATTTTGAAGGGTAAAGGTGCTCGAACGCACAAAAAGGTTTGAATGAATTGAAGTGTTTTTGTTAATTTCGAAAGATGTCGAAGTATGATTAAATGAATTGAAGTTCGTTTAAAGAAAAGAAGTTTTAAAGAGAAGGCACTCGACAAGGTCGAGGTTTATTATGAAAGCGGTTTGTGTTTATAAACAAAGAATATTTTGAAAAAGATGAGAAGATTTTGAAAATTAAAGAAGATGGGAGGAGATGAAGGGACTATCCTAAAGCATAAGGTAAAAGCTAAGGAAGAGAACCGTCTAACCAACAAGAAGCCAATACTTGACATTATGAGTCAAAATAGAATTCTCATTATTTGGATTAAAATCAAGCAAGAAAAGATACTAGACTTCTTGAGAAAACCAAGCTTCAAGTGTATTAAGTCTTCGAAAAAATTGGGCAGAGTAACGGTTGTATACGGGTGAATTCCATATTATAAACAAAGTAGGTAATCACAATAACATGCACACAAAAAAAACAACCCAATGTCTTGAGGTAAATCCCAAGAACTCCATACAAAATATCAATTAAGGTCACAAGGTCTCCAATATAAGGCAAGGTTTCTATTCCTAAGTCCAAGAAGTCCAATACTCCATAATTCCAAGGATAGTAACCAAATAGTCCAAGTATCATTAATATTTTTTTATGGTTCATGTTGATTATTAAGTGTCTTTAAAAGGAAAAGAAAATCTCAAGTGAGCAAAATAAAAATGACATAAAAGTAAATACTCAAGTGAGCAAAGATAAAAATAGCATGAAATGTAAATGCTAAATTAAATGGTACATAAAGTAAAGAGCATAAAATAAGAGTATAAAATAAAGTCAATTGTTAGAAATTAGTGGTTAGTTGGATGACCATCTCGAAACTTGAATTTGGAACTCATTAGAGGATTGGTAGAACCAAAGCCTCTCAACAACAAGTTGCATTTGATTTTTATCAAGTATATCATCCATTTAAGAATTCTCAAGGCAACATTTAATAATCAACAATGTTTAAGTGATCTGCGTTGACTAAAATTGATGAAGATCCATTAGAGGATTGGTAGAACCAAATCCTCCACACAATGAATCTCAAGGTTATTGGATCAAAGAGATCAAATTAACATACTTGGGCTTGCAAACTTAGGTTTGGGCCACGAATGATCATTTATTTGAATCGGGACAAAATTTAGCGCTATGTTAAGCAATCGTAAGTGGACTTATGTAGAAGTCGCACCTATTTTGAGGCCGGTCAAAAGCAATCTATGTACTTCATGTTTGGATAAATGATATAGAGATTATCACCCCTTAACATGTGGCACACTTTAAAAAAATAAAGGGATAAGATGAAGAGGGAGGGGAATGATAAGCTAATTTGGATCACTATCTCAAATTTCTTTCATCTTTAAATTCAATCACTCATCTAGATGGATTAAAGCACTAAACATATCATTAATCCAAAGCACCAAAAATGAATTAAATAATTCACTCTTTGGTAGATTTGAATTGATGAACATTTATCCAACTTCATCTACACCATACAGTCTATTGAATTTAAAGATAAATTGGATATTTAAAATTGCAATCCAAACCAACAATCAAAAGGAGTGAATAGAAAAAGCATTTGGATCAAATCTGCCCCAAAACAAGGCAAAAAAATGCATTCTGTTTCTGTGCAAATCGATTGAACTATATTGAAAATCGATTTACACAATGCAATTTTCAAAAATCTGCGTGAAACTCACTTAGTGGAATCGATTGCACTATTATAACAATCAATTGCACGCTATTACAGACAACAAAACATCATTTTAAAAGGCCAAATTCTTGTTCAAACCTTCCATCAAATACCTTATGATCATGGATTCAATTGTGCAAGAAAATTCCATCAAATTATGAGAAAATAGCACCATTGGAATCATAAAACAATGCTCAATGAATCAAACCCAAAGATCACCAAGAGATCACATTGTGATAGATGAGAAATCCAACTTATCAAAGGTAGATATAGAGAATTATCAACATAGCTTCAAGAATTTGCTTCAATTCAACCACAAGAATCAATTTCCCAAGCTTGGATGTAGAGAATTGATGAACAAAAGTGTTTGGATGGAGGTTTAAATCAAATATTAGTAAGCTTCAATGCAAAGCTTACTAACTTTTCTTGAAAATGGAGCTTTGAGTGGATTTGGTAGATGGAGAGAATTGAGAGATTTTTTAGCAAAGTGATTTTGGCTATCAAAAGCTTGAGATTTGAATGAAATGAGGGCTCTATTTATAGAGTTTAGGATTTGGATTAGTGGTAATTTGGTAATTGATTCTTGGAACTAAAATTTAAATTAATGATAATTCTTTCAAAAATTAGAGAAAAATTGGAGCCAAAATTTGACAAGCTTGAAATTGCTGATTTTTTTTTTAAATTTTCGCGCTGTGCAAATCGATTTGCACAGTGTATTTTTTCAAAAATTGCATAAAATACACTTTGTGCAATTGATTGCACTCTAGGAGTAATTGATTGTACAGTGAAAAAATAAAAAGATTTTAATTCTTTTTCTTTGCAAATAGAGATTTTAGGGAAATAATATCGGAAAACCTTATTTGTCAGATGCTTTGACTCGGTACCTACAAAAAACAAATATACAAAGACAAAAACAAATATTTTTTTTGTATTTTAATTAGAAGTTAGTCAACAACACAAGCGCAAACTTAAAGATAGGATGCAAATGTGATGAATGAAGCTATTTATTAATGATTGTGACCAAATGACAAAATATGATATGAAAGTGCGACTGAAAAGTTAGGGGCAAAATTTAGGGTACAACAGCTGCCCCTATTTAATTATCTTTTTGCCAGATAGGCGGAAAGTAATTAAATACAAACATACCTGAATTTTGTCCCTGATGCGATGGGAAGATAGCATATGTTATGAATGAACACATGGACTCTTTTTTTGACATATATATTTTTTGAATGATGTATGAAATGAGACAGACTCTGTGGGAATATGGAAAGACTCGAAACTGGAAACTTGTGGTAGTTCAGATGAAATGACGTGGAAAGACACGCTAGGGAAACAACAAGATATTTCTGGATATCTGTCAGAGTGACAAGGAGTAACCATCAATACTTGGAAAAAAGATAAAACCTGAGAAGGCAAGCAGCGACATCCAAGAATGGTAGTGAATGAGGTGAGAAAATCTCTGGAAAAGACAGTCAGAAGCATCTAGAAGAACCTTAGATGTGGGATGAGACCAAATCTGAAGCTACATCAGAGTCGTCCAGGAAAGACGCTGGACGAGAAAGAAACACAACATCCAATATTGACTTTGGATGAAGGGAAAACTCAACGTCTAATAATGGCTTTAGACGAGGGAAAAGATCACAACATCCAATACTGGCTTTGGATGGGCTGAGAAAAAATCAAGGCGTCCAATACTGGCTTTGGACGGATGAAAAGGTAACAACATCCAATACTGGCTTTGGATGGAAAAAGAGATCTTGACATTCAATACTGGATTTGAATGAAAGAAAAGCTCAACGTCTACTAATGGCTTTAGACGAGAGAAAAGATCACAACATCCAATATTGGCTTTGAATGAGGTGAGAAAAAAACATCAAGGCGTCCAATATTGGCTTTGAACGACAACAAAAGATTCTGACATTCAATAATGGCTTTGAATGAAGGGAAAACTCAACGTCTAATAATGGCTTTAGATGAGAGAAAAGATCACAACATCCAATATTGGCTTTGGATGAGGTGAGAAAAATCATCATGACATCCAATACTGGCTTTGAATGAAGGAGAAGGTAACAACATCCAATATTGGCTTTGGATGGAAACAAAAGATCATGAAATCCAATATTGGCTTTGGATAGCATGGGGAAACAAGATACCCAAGATTAGCATTGGTTGAAAGAAAAAAACAGATCATCCAAGATTAGCATTGGAAGAAAGAGAGAAACAGTTGAACTGACGTTTGCTTTGTTAGGTGCCAAGTAAGTTGGACTTTAATCTCAAGGTGACATGTCAACTGCAATAAGACCTCAGGAAATGAAAATGAGGATGAAGCACTCTTGTTATGCATTATGTATGAATTTTGTTATGAATGATATGTGAATGATCTATGCATGTAATGTCGATGTTTACGATAATGGATTTTGACTCTTTTGTGGAGGTAAGATTGGAAGTTTGATTCCTCAACACGGAGAACTCTGCCAAATTTTATTGGAAAGAAAATATGTCTTGAACCCAAATTTGTCACACTTTTAAGCTGTATTTAACTGATGATCTTCTGAAGAAAGACATGGAGAGTTGCTTGGGGATTTGTCCAATATTAGTTGACTGTTGAGGATAAACTGATAATGGCTTCAGTTGAAAGTTGCTGGAAATGAGCTGATTATGGCTTCAGCTCTGGAATGACTATTGGAGATAAATTTATCATGGCTTCAGTTCTTGAGATAATTGTTGGAATAAACTGATCATGGCTTCAGTTCTTGAAATGACTGTTGGGAAGGAATGCCCCAGTATGAGTCTTGAAAATGATCTTCTGGCTAACCAATTCTGAGAAAACTCGCACTGAGAAAGAAATCTTAAATTGATTCACAATTGGATCTGGAAGATACTTTCCCTTGATAGGGTCACTGACCAAGTTTCTCAGCTGTTTGAAATTCCTTGACGAGGAAAGCTTATTTGCAAGCAAAATTGTTTGTAATTTTAATGCAAAAATCATGCAAAAGTTTTGAATTCAAAATCATTTTTGAAATGATATTATTGGTGTATGGAAAATGCATCACTAGTTAAAACACAATGGCTTAAACTTTTAAAGTTAAATAGAAAGCAAAGATATGATACCAAAACAAATTATTCGCAAAAGATTTTAGGAGTCGTTTTACGCAACCTTGTTGTAGTATGATTTCAAAAGAAACCTGGCTTCAATTAGGTCTTCTAAGAGTTGTAACGTGGTCTGGTTCACGGTTTAAGAAATAAATGATAAAGGCTCAAAGTTTATTTGTACCCAACCCAATCTTCGTGATGTTCTTCAGTCCTACGTTCAGTTAATTCAGAAAATGCATTCAGGTTCCAAGAGATTTTGGAATTGCACTGATGGTAATAATGATGATGGCTCAGAAGCTAAGGAATTACTGAGAATGAAAATCACTTCTTCTTACATCATTTTGTTATTTTGAGGACTTTTGTCAACTCTTGTGGAGAATTTTGAGGATTTCAAGACCTCTTCTGATTGAATTTATTATTCCCAACTTTTGCCTGAACTGTTTCATTTGGAATTACAGTCAGCGGGATGCCCCAATTTTTTTGCCTAAGTCTCCTTCATAGGTTTTGACTTAGCGGTATTTTTCCTTTGATTTTTATTTTCATTTCATTTTTATTTTTGGAAATATAATGACTACCTTGCTCAATGATTGCGGGGAACCATCTTTGTAATTTTTTGTTTGAGAGCATCTTTGACACTTCTTGTTGTGTGCAAAGGAAAGCTTGATCACGACCTTATTTGAAAGGTGTCTTGCACGATTTCTCTTGTAATTGAATGCACAACCAAATTAACTGAGAACTACCCATCCCCAGGTTAAGATTGCGGGTTTTTTCGTATAGAAAGAAACTCCAACTTCTAGGCTCAAAGGGGTGAACGAGGGATTAACTTCCTTATTCTCCAGTGTTTAGGAGTTGAAACAATGCTTGTACATCCCCAGGAAAGTTTTATTTGAAAGCATATCAACAACAATTATGGGTATTTCGTTTTCATCATCATCCCTCAAATCTTTGCATAAAAAAAGCTTAATAAATGGAGTAAACAAGGGAAATATATTTGAAAGCAGTAAATGAAAATGATTTGAATCAAAACATTACAATGCTCATTTCATTAGAATTAATATGAAAGTATAAATAGTATTTGAAAGCAACAATTTTAACATAAAAAATAGAAAAATGCAAACAGAAAGAAAGATGTCCTAGTGACTAATCAGTGACAAGGATGAGTTGTCTTGTCTGAAACACTGGCTTTAGGAAGTGACTTAAGGGTACCCCGACTCAATCTTCAGCCACTTTGTTTTGGCAAAGGATTTTTGATAACATTAGGACCTTCCTCTTTGAAAATGAGAATATCTGCTTTCACCAATTCCTGCACTCTGTTTTTCAATGCATAGCAGCTTTCTAAATCATGACCGACAGCTCCCTGATGAAATTCATAGTCAAGGTCAGATTTGAACCCGGCTGGAGGAGAATTTTGAGGAATCAGATGCCTATTTGTAATCAAGCCCTTCTGCACCATTACAGGATACAATTCAGTGTATGTCATAGGGATGGGATCAAATTGAGCCCTATTCCGATTCTGATTCTATGCAATATTCGTTTGTTGAGGAACCTGAACTGGTTGAGCATTGACCGCGGGAGTAACAGCCTCTACTTGTGATTGGTCAATGTATTGAGGCATACGGCGAGGTCCTCTTCTCTCAGTCGAGACAACATTGGCTTCTACCTCTTTCTTCTTCTGAAAGTTCCAAGGTATTTCTTTGCATCATTAGAAGATTCAGCAGCTTTAGACACTTTACCATTCTTGATTCCTTCTTCTAATCTTTAGCCGATAGTCACCAGGTCTGTGAAGCTGGAGGACACACTACCAATCATCTTCTCCCAAAATAAAGGGGATAAAGTATCCATGAACAAACCAGTTAACTCTTTCTCTGCTAGAGGTGGTTCAACTTGAGAAGCCAATTCTCTCCATCGTTGAGAATATTCCTTGAAAGATTCTTTCTTATTCTGAAACATATTTTGCAATTGGAAACAATCAAGTTCCATGTCAAGGTTATATTTGTATTGTTTTATGAAAGCATTAACAAGATCTTGGAAGCATTTGATACGACCTTTCTCAAGTCCCGTGTAACATTTCAATGAAGCTCCACTCAGATTATCTTGGAAATAATGGATGAGCAGCTTGTCATTCTTGGTGTAAGCAGACATCTTTCGAAAGTACATCACCAAATGAAATCTTGGCCAAGTATGCCCCTTATATTTCTCAAACTCGGTAGTCTTGAACTTTGCAGGCATAACCAGATCAAAAACTAGGCACATATTTTCAGTAGCAACACCAAAGACATCATTACCTTCCATAGCTCAGAATCTTTTCTCTAAAGTCTCATATTGTTCTTTGAACTCTTCAAACTCACCAAAGTCTCCCTGACTAACACTTTGAGGATTGGCAGCATGGTACTCAAAGAGAGGGTTCCTAAAAGCATCTTGTGCATCAGGTTAACGAGAAGCAGTATGAATGATTGGCTGAGGTTCAGTGAAAACCGGAGCTTGAAAATTGGTCAGGAATACTGGCCAACCATTAAAGTAATTAAAACAGGCGGAGAGTAATTCTGAGGTAACCCAAACTCTGGCCATGTAGTAGATGTATGCTGGATAGGTTGAGTGTCACCAACAGCAATTGGGATTTCAAATATCACAGTCCTTTGAGGTGGCTCTCCTCTGGAAATCAGGACTTGCATCATCTTAGTATGTTTGGCCATGCTTGACTTCAACTCGTCGATTTCCATTCTGACTTCCATGTTGTGTTATTCTTGGTTTTCCATTCTCAATCTGACAGCAGCTCTAGTCCCGTAGTTGTGTTGAGGAATCAGCTTGACGGTAGACAACTAACTGGAAGAAAGAAGTAATTGGGAATAAGATCCTGAACAACTTGGATTTATGCAGAATGATGCAGATGATGTAAATGATATGCAATGTTATGCAATGCACTACACAGTAACAGGATCACATGGTTCAGAGTCACAAGCCTGGAGTCAAAGGTACAACCCATAAGGTATGGACTAACGGTTATCACCTGCCGAACAAGGTTCTAAGAGGTTCCCAGAGTCTACATCCTTCCTTCGGATATTACCAACGTCCCGATTAACTCGATAATTAGTTATAATCTCAGGAAAAACTCGTCCAAGCGTAGTATCGCGTGACAAATATTTTCGGATTACTCCGTCATAGCTTCTGCACTACACCTAAAAGGCCAAGATGGGTTAGGTAATCTGCGGTCCTCGGCTTTAGCAGGCTCCCAGGTTGAAAGCAGTACGTCTTCCCGATTACTCGGTAAACGACACTACAATCAAAGGGGCCTCCACTGAGTGGGAGATCTCATGTCTCCTTTTTTTGGATTACTCCCTCAAAGTTAACATGACTATACCGCCTGTCCTATATTAAGTTTTCCTAAAGTCCAGGTAGAAGACTTATAAGAAATCACCAAGCCCCCAAAAACCAGGAAAATCCAGACAAACATATATACAACATAATGGGAAGTAATAAACAGCAAGTAAAACAATATATAAACACTCATAGAAAAGAAATAAACAAAGCTAGGATTGACCCACTTAGGAATGAACCAGCAATAGGTCAATCTGTCCCTAGTGAATTCGCCACTTTCTGTCGCACGCGCAAATCAGAACTAAGAGAGAACGAAATTGCGACAGTGATGATATGAAATAGAAATGTAGCGGTAAAGATTTGAGATTAAGCCATCAATTGACTTATCACAACACAATGAAGTCGCCACCGCACTTTATTTTTTCCAAAGAGAAATGGGAAAAAGGCAAACAAAACCCACAATGAAATAAAAGATCAAAGATCAAGGTACGAGGGTCGGTTATGCAAATGGAAGGTATTAGCATTCTAAGCATCTATGGTACTGTGTAGGATCCACTTTGTTTGGTTTCTTTTAAAAGTAGTGTTGTGTAAAGGTTTACTTGCTAAAGGAAAAGAATGAATGAGTATTTGTAAACAAAAGAAAATGAAATGTTTTTTTATTATTTTTGTTGCTCGCCTTGGGTCGTAAGACTTAGTGCATACGTACTCTCTCGTGTAATAGGAAAGTTAGAGCTCTGTAGTTCGGCTAGAAAAGACTTGTCTGTTGGTTGATTTTAAACAAGGAGACAAGTCATCATTGTTAGGAGAGAAATCTTGACTAACGCCCATAAGGTGTGAGAAAGATAGACCATGCGTCAGCAAGAGTGAGGGTTTGAGAACGCTTCTAGCACTCAAGTGGAAAAGTCGACACCTTTATAACCATAGGGATAGGAGAATGTTGCTCAACTATCAATGAATCATGTCTCACCTTGAAAAAAGTTTGAAGGGTAAAGGTGCTCAAGCGCACAAAAAGGTTTGAATAAGTTGAAGTGTTTTTATTAATTTCGAAAGATGTCGAAGTATGATTAAATGAATTGAAGTTTGTTTAAAGAAAAGAAGTTTTAAAAGAGAAGGCACTCGACAAGGTCGAGGTTTATTATGAAAGCGTTTTGTGTTTATAAACAAAGAATATTTTGAAAAAGATGAGAAGATTTTGAAAATTAAAGAAGATAGGAGGAGATGAAGGGACTATCCTAAAGTATAAGGTAAAAGCTAAGGAAGAGAACCGTCTAACCAATAAGAAGCCAATACTTGACATTATGAGTCAAGATAGAATTCTCATTCTTTGGATTGAAACCAAGCCAGCAAAGATACTAGACCTCTTGAGAAAATCAAGCTTCAAGTGTATTAAGTCTTCGAAAAAATTGGGCAGAGTAACGATTGTATACCGGTGAAATCTAGATTACAAACAAAGTATGTAATCACAATAACATGCACACAAAACAAACAAAAAACCCAATGTCTTGAGGTAAACCCCAAGAACTCCAGACAAAATATCAATTAAGGTCAAAAGTTCTCCAATATAAGCCAAGGTTTCTATTCCTAAGTCCAAGAAGTCCAATAATCCATAATGCCAAGGATAGTAACCAAATAGTCCAAGTATCATTAATATTTTTTATGGTTCATGTTGATTATTAAGTGTCTTTAAAAGGAAAAGAAAAGCTCAAGTGAGCAAAATAAAAATGACATAAAAGAAAATGCTCAAGTGAGCAAAGATGAAAATAGCATGAAATGTAAATGCTAAAGTAAATGGTACATAAAGTAAAGAGCATATAATAAAAGCATAAAATAAAGTCAATTGTTAGAAATTAGTGGTTAGTTGGATGACCATCTCGAAACTTGCATTTGGAACTCATTAGAGGATTGGTAGAACCAAAGCCTCTCAACAATGAGTTTCATTTGCTTTTTGTCAAGTATATCATCCATTTGGAATCCTCAAAAGTACCATTTAATGATCAACGATGTTTAAGTGATAAGTGTTGACCAAAAGTGTTGTACACCCATTAGAGGATTGGTAGAACCAAAGCCTCCATACAATGAATCTCAAGGTTATTAGATCAAAGAGATCAAATTAACATACTTGGGCTTGCAAGCATAGGTTTGGGTAGCGAATGATCATTTATTCAAATTGGGATAAAATTTAGCGCTATGTTAAGCAATCGTAAGTGGACTTGTATAAAAGTCGCACCTATTTTGAGGCCGGTCAAAATCAATCTATGTACTTCATTTTTGGATAAATGATATAGAGATCATCACCCCTTAGCATGTGGCACACTTTAAAAAAAAGGGATAAGATGAAGAGGGAGGGGAATGATAAGCTAATTTGGATCACTACCTCAAATTTATTTCATTTTTAAATTCAATCACTCATCTAGATGGATTAAAGCACTAAACATATCATTAATCCAAAGCACCAAAAATGAATTAAATAATTCACTCTTCGATAGATTTGAATTGATGAACATTTATTCAACTTCATCTACACCATAAAGTCTATTGAATTTAAAGAGAAATTGGATATTTAAAATTGCAATCCAAACCAACAATCAAAAGAAGTGAGTAGAAAAAGCATTTGGATCAAATCTTCCCCAAAACAAGGCAAAAAAATGCATTTTGTTTCTGTGCAAATCGATTGCACTATAGTGAAAATCGATTTACACAGTGCAATTTTCAAAAATCTGCGGGAAATTCACTTAGTGCAATTGATTGCAATGTTACAACAATCGATTGCACGCTATTACAGACAGCAAAACAACATTTTAAAAGGCCAAATTCTTGTTCAAACCTTCCATCAATTACCTTATGATCATGGATTCAATTGAGCACGAAAAATTCCATAAAATTATGAGAAAATAACCCCCATTGGAATCACAAAACAATGCCCAATGAATCAAACCCAAAGATCACCAAGAGATCACATTGTGAAAGATGAGAAATCCAACTTACCAAGGGTAGATCTAGAGAATTATCAACACAGCTTCAAGAATTTGCTTCAATTCAACCACAAGAATCAATTTCCCAAGCTTGGATGTAGAGAATTGATGAACAAAAGTGTTTGGATGGAAATTTAACTCAAAGATTAGTAAGCTTCAATGTAAAGCTTACTAACTTTTCTTGAAAATGGAGCTTTAAGTGGATTTCGTAGATGGAGAGAATTGAAAGATTTTTTAGCAAAGTGATTTTTTCTATCAAAAGCTTGAGATTTGAATGAAATGAGGGCTCTATTTATAGAGTTTAGGATTGGGATTAGTGTTAATTTGGTAATTGATTCTTGGAGCCAAAATTTGAATTAATGATAATTCTTTCAAAAATTAGAGAAAAATTGGAGCCAAAATTTGACAAGCATGAAATTGCTGATTTTTTTTCAAATTTTCACGCTGTGCAATCGATTGCACTACAGTGCAAATCGATTTGCACAGTGTATTTTTTCAAAAATTGCGCAAAATGCACTTTGTGCAATCGATTGCACTCTAGGAGCAATCGATTATACAGTGAAAAAAAATTAATTCTTTTTATTTGCAAATAGAGATTTTAGGGAAATAATACCAAAAAACCTTATTTGTCAGATGCTTTGACTCGGTACCTATAAAACACAAATATACAAAGACAAAAATAAACATTTTTTTTGTATTTTGATTAGAAGTTAGTCAACAACACAAGAGCAAACTTAAAGATAAGATGCAAATGTGATGAATGAAGCTATTTATTAATAATTGTGACCAAATGACAAAATACGATATGAAAGTGCGACTGAAAAAGTTAGGGGCGAAATTTAGGGTACAACAAAGACCATGATCAGTTCGACTGAGGTACAATGCCTGAAAATAGTAATCTACCACAAGAATAATTGGTTGTGGCATTTGAGGTTTGTACATCTAATCTTTAGGTCACACAATCAACAGGCCACTCAAGATATAATAACATGTATACCAAGTCTTGTGATTCCTGAAAAACTCTTTGAAGGTTGCTTAGTAGGAAAGTAATCCAGAAAGTCTTTCATTTCGACTATGCCAATGAGATCCTCCTATATACTCGATGTTGTACATTCAGATGAATGTGGCCCTTTTGAGGAGCATACCATTGGTGGAAACATGTATTTTGTCTCATTTTTTGATGATTATATTCAAAGCTTTGGACCTATGTGATCAAGTACAAAGACAAAGTATTTTCAATCTTTAAGAGATTCAAAATACTTGTAAAAAACTAGAGTGAAAATAAGATAAAGTTTATGTGAACAGATGAAGGCGGCGAATACACATCCAAGATGTTTGAGGATTTTTATGCAGAACATGGTATCGATCATGAGGTAACTGCTCCCTATACGCCTCAACATAATAAAATTTCATAAAGAATAAACATAACCATATTAGATATGCCGAGATGCATGCTAAAGCAGAAAAATCCGCCGAGATCCTTATGGAGTGAAGCAGTCATCACTACTGTTTTATATTCTAAACAAGTGCCCTACCAATAAGTTGAAGAACAAGCTTCCTGAAGAAGTGTGGAGGGGAAAACGATCATCAGTGAGTCATCTGAAGGTGTTTGGCTCTATTTTCTACAAGCATGTTCTTGATGCAAGAAGAAGGAAGCTTAATGATAAAAGTGAACCTATGATTCAGGTAGGATATCAAAAAATTGGAGCATAAAGGTTGTCCAATGCAATTAATGAGAAGATCTTGATGAGTCAAGATATTCTGATTGATGAAAACTTTGCATGGGATTAGAATTCCGATGATGCAATTAACATGCCATTGACGAGTTATAGCATTGACAAATCAAGTAATAAGGTTAAAGTAGAAGAAATTGATGATATTCTAGTCGAACTTAAAGTCAAAGAAGTTATTTACATTCCCAACACAATCAAAGTCGAAGTGAGTGTGGCTAGCACAAGCCAAGACCTCAAAGAACTAATGTTTGTCTAGTAAGACTTCAAGACTATGAAGTGACTGGTTATGATGAGGTCACACCAGGTGAGGAATTAGTTCATTTTTATTTACTTGCGGGTGCTGAACCAATCAACTATAAAGAGGCCTTAAATAATAAACAATGGAAGTCAACTATGATCTAAGAGTTACAAGTGATCGACAGAAATAACTTATGGGAGTTAGTCGTATTTCTAGCACACACAAAAGCTATCAAAGTGAAGTGGGTGTAAAGCACAATATTGATGGGTCGATAGCAAGACATAAGGCGATATTGGTAACTCGAGGATTTCTCCAGAGATCAGGACTCGACTACTCTAAATTATATGCACATGTCGCAAGATTGGAGACTATCATATTGGTGGTAGCCTTGGCATACAAGCAAGGATGGTCGATATTTCAATTACGTGTGAAATCATGATTTTTGAATGGTCCTTACGATGAAAATGTGTATATCACACAACCTCAAGGTTTTTTGATTCAGGAGGAAGCAAGGAAAGTATACAGTTTGCACAAAATGCTTTATGGTCTCAAACAGGTACCTAGGGCATGGAACAAGAAGATCGACTCATGCTTAGTCAAATTGTGATTCGTCTAATGTAAATATGAGTATGGTGTCTATGTTCAGGTTGTGGCACAAGATATAGCAATTATTTTCATATATGTCAATGACTTGTTGGTAACTAGAAATAACTTGGAGAACTTGTCAAATTTCAAAGGGTTGATGATGAGGGAATTTTAAATGTCGTATCTAGGAAACTTGTCGTATTCCCTAGGCATGTAATTTCAAATTACCAAGCAACGTATGGTATTGCATCAAAGGAAGTATACCAAAGAGATGCTCAAGAGATTCAGGATGGATGACTGACTCGTGCATCTTTGCATGTCGAACCAAATTTGGAACAAGAGAAGCATGGAGAGGAAGACAAAGTCAATGTAAATTTGTTCAAAAAAATTGTTGAATCTCTGAGATATGTGTGCAACAGTCGGCTGGATATAGGTTTTTCAGTCAGATTATGGAACAAATACATGAGTGAACCAAAGGTGTCACGCATGAAGGCTGCAAGAAGAATCCCGAGACACTTAAACTGACCGATAAATTATTGAATTCTATTTCAATGAGATTCTGAAAGAAAATAAGCTACGATTACTTGCTATTAAGATGTTGATTAGTGTGGAGATAAGGAAGATTGAAGAAGCATTATTGGTTATTTCTTTTAAGTATTTTGTGCGGTAATCTCATGGTGCTCGAGAAAGCAATCTGTGGTGGCATTGTCATCGTGTGAGTCCGAATATATACCAGGATCCTATAATGCGTGTCAAGCAATTTGGATCATTTATGTGCTTGAAAAAATAGAGGTTGAAGTGAAGAAACCTATGATGTTGTAGATCGACAACAAGTCAGCCATAAATCTTGCAAAGAATCCAGTTTTGCATGGAAGAAGTAAGCACATCGAAGCTAGATTTCACTTCTTAAGGGAGAAGGTAAATTAATTTGAACTTAAAGTGAGTCATTGCTCAAGTGAAACACAGTTTACCAACATTTTCACCAAAAGATTGAAGATCGACAAATTCCTAACTTTGAAAAAGAAATTAGAAATAGTTCATATTGACTATGGTTAGCGTATGTTCAACAACTTAGATTAAATGAGGGGTAAATCCAAGTTTTATAGCCCAAGTCCGAGTTAATTAGGCTTTAGGGGTATATATGACATATCTAGTGAAAATAAATAAGTTATATGAGAATGTGAGAATTAATAACAACCATCAGATTTAAAAGGAAAAATTGAGATTAAACCGTATCTTTTATATTTAAGTCAATAATAACAATTATTATTTTTTATTATCTCTTTCTTTTTCTGCTCACTAAAAATGTTACACGCTTAACAATTGAGTTAGAATTTACAAACAATAAATAAAATATGTAATTTAACTTAATTATATTTCTTATTCTGTAACTAAAAACCTTAAACATCATTTATCTTAAAAGAATTATATTTTACATTTGTGTGACAATGACCTTATGAAGGCTTTGTTAATGTGTTAGTGGCCCGCGTATCTTGTTCGATGATCTCTGTGTCAAATCACGCTCAACACGTTGCGCAGACTCATTACAGAACTTGAATGAAAGTCCCTTTTTCCACCATTCAATACCCAATCTATCATTTCCTTTGTGGTGTGAACACTGTATACTATTTGTTATCTAGTCTTGTGTAGTTACTATCTTCATAAAGTACTGGTCCTCAAATGTCAAGTCAAGTAGTTGGAAGTTTTAATATTTTTGTGTTAATAAGAAAAAGGTAAATTGGTGCTACAAGTTTTACTTAACATATTTTATTTCCTACTTTACTAAGACTTGGACAATAGTAACAATGGACCACTATGTAACTAACCCTATTTCCTACTTGGCCCATATGACCAAACCTAATGCTATTAAACCAAACCCTAGCCTTCTTAATGCTATGAACGGGACATTCCCATTATATATCTCACTTAATTAAGGGTATATTATTTATAACATTTCTTAATATTAAAGAGTTGATATGTATTTTTTTCTCGTATAAATAAACGTGTATTTATTCAAAATAATATAGTTAGAAAAAATAAGAGAAACTTAATAGTAAAATTATATATGTCACTTAATTAAAGGTATATTATTTATAATGTTTCCTAATATTGAAAAGTTGATATGTATTTTTTCTCGTATAAATAAACATGTATTTATTCAAAACAACATAGTTAGGAAAAATAAGAGAGCGTAGAGAATTTTTGTTTGGTCAAAAAAATTTTGATTTGAAAGACTAGCGATTGTTTATTAAATTTTATGGTAAATGTTAATTTAATTATGTTTTTATTTGTAAATTAAATATTTTAACCTGTGGGTTTTCCTAAAAATCGAGAGAACATTTAGCGTTAAAATTGAGGATATTTATTAAATTCTTAATCAAATCTTTGTCGTTCATTTCATGACTATCAACGCTCAAAACATTAGCATTACTGATTCGTGTGGAACATAAATAACTTCCATTATAAAAGCATTCTGAAACATCATGAAGCGCTTGAAACTATCATCCATTTTAAGATTTACAAGAGTCTTTGTCATGAAGAGTTTTCTGTGATGGATTACAAGAGCAGGAAATTATTTAGGTTTAAGGTTTGTGTTCTTAAATATTCATTTGAGCAGAAAATCAATTATTTATCTAACTCTTTTTTTATGTAACCCCTTTTTTTGTTCATATCAGAAACAAATGCAAGCAAAAGCTATAGAGAATACCCTTTTTTTGTTAGGAGAAAAGAGTTTCTCATGCATTTGATCTTCTCCAGAATATCAAGGAATTGAAGATACAATATATGATCTTCATAGACAATTAATTTTTTCTCTGTAAATAATGTAATATTCTGGGTAAATATTGTAGTTTGTAAACAAATTATTTTATTAATGTTATGTGTAAACAATGTAACGAATTTTATTAAAAAAAGACTAATAACCCCTCATTTTTCTTAATAAACCGAGATAAAAAAGACGCTAGTTTTTGTAAATAATAAAATTGAAGTTCGAACCCATGCGCTAATAAAATTAGACCTCAGTGTTTCACCGAGATAATAATGTTAGTGCGTGAGGCACTTTTAGTGAAGAGAGAAAGAGAGAATAATAAAGGAAATAATAATTTGTTTTATTAAATTGTACAAATAATGATACACACTCTGACTATTTATATACAACCCTAATTGGGCTTGGGCTAACACAACTTGGATTATATTTAAATATTAAATCTAATCAAATCTAATTTAATATTTCAATACACCCCCATAATTCAAGTTGTCGAACATCCTCAAAAATAGTCAATCTGAACTATTCCTAATTTCTTTCTCAAATTCAGGAATCTTTCGATCTTCAATCCTTTGGTAAAAATATCGGTCAATTGTGCTTCACTTGAGCAATGCCTAACTTCAAGTTCACCTTGATTTACTTTTTCCATCAAGAAGTGAAATCTTGCTTCAATATGTTTACTTCTTCCATGCAGAACTGGATTCTTCGCCAGATTTATGGCTGACTTGTTGTCGATTTGCAATACTAGAGGTTTCTTCACTTCGACAATCATTTCTTCAAGTACAGATCTTATCCAAATTGTTTGACATTCAGCATAAAATCCTGCTATATATTCAGCTTCACACGATGACAATGCCACCATAGGTTGCTTCTTCGAACACCATGAGATTGGGGCACCAAATACTTTAAAGAAATATCCAGTTGTGCTTCTTCGATCTTCCTTATCTACACACCAATCAGCATCTAAAAAATAATTAACTCTTGCTTCTTTGCCTTCAGAATCTCGTCGAAATATTATTCCATAATTTATTGAACCCTTCAAATATCTCAAGATTCTTCTTCCAGCCTTCATATGTGACACTCTTGGTTCACCCATATATCTTCTTACTAATCCAATTGCGAAACTTATATCAGGTCGACTGTTGCACACATACCTCGGGAATCCCACAATTTGCTTGAACAAAGTTGCATTGACTTTGTCTTCCTCTCCATTCTTCTCCAACTTCACATTTGGTTCGACATGTGAGGATGCAGGATTTGAATCATCCATTCTGAATCTCTTGAGTATCTCTTTGACATACTTTCTTTGATGTAGCATCATACCTTGCTTCGACATTTGAAATTTCATGCCTAGAAAATAAGACAATTTTCCTAGATCCGACATTTCAAATTCCTTCGTCATCAGCTCTTTGAACTTCGAAAAGTTCTCCAAACTATTTCCAATTGCTAGAAAGTCATCAACATACAAGCATATGATTATTATATCTTGTTCTACAACCTGAACATAGACATCATACTCTGATTTGCATTTGAAAAATCCCAATTCGACTAAGTATGAGTCAATCTTCTTGTTTCATGCCCTAGGTGCATGCTTGAGGCCACCGAGCGCTTTGTGCAATCTATATACTTTACTCGCTTCCTTCTGAATCACAAACCCAGGAGGTTGTGTGACATAAACTTCTTCGTCTAAAGGACCATTTAGAAATGCTGATTTCACATCTAGATGGAATGTCAACCAGCCTTGGTTGCATGCCAATGCTACCACTAGTCGAACAGTCTCTAATCTTGCTATTGGAGCAAATACTTCAGAGTAGTAAAGTCCTGCTCTTTGAAGAAAACCTTGAGCTACTAATCTTTCTTTATGTCTTGCTATTGAACCATATGCATTGTGTTTCAACTTGAACACCCACTTTACTTTGATAGCTTTTGTATGTGCTGGAAATTTGACTAACTCCCATGTGTTATTTCTTTTGATTGCCTGTAACTCTTTGACCATAGTTAACTTCCACTTGTTATTATTCAAAGCTTTGTTATAGTTGATTGGTTCAACACCTTCAAGTAAATCAAAATTAACTAATTCTCCATCTGGTGTGATTTTATCATCGCCCACCACTTCATAATCATGGAGTCTTGTTGGAAGAACTCTATTTCTTTGAGATCTTTGGCTTGTTTAAGCCACAGCCTCTTCGACTTTGACTGTGTCGAGAGTGTCAGCAACTGATTCTTCTTCGACTTCGACTGAATTCTCAAAAATTCCTTCGACTGAATTCTTAACAATTCCTTCGACTTCTACTTCATTAGTTTCTTTGTCGAAATCAAAGTTCATTAATGGCTTGTTAATTGAATTGCTAGAATTCTAATCCCAGGCAGAATTTTCATTAATCACAATATCTCGACTCAACACAATCTTCTCATTAACTGGATTGAATAGTCTGTATGCACCAGTTTTATGATATCCTACCAGAATCATAGGTTCACTCTTGTCATCAAGCTTCCTTCTCCTTGCATCAGGAACATGCTTGTAACACATAGATCCAAACACCTTCAAATGACTTACTGATGGTCGTTTTCCACTCCACACTTCTTTAAGAACCTTGTTCTTCAATATCTTAGTAGGATACCTATTCAAAATATAAAATATAGTCAAAACAACTTCTCCCCAAAAAGACTTTGGAAAATTCTTTTGCTTCAACATGCATCTCGCCATATCTAATATGGTTTTGCTTCTTCTTTCAGCAATTCCATTATGTTGAGGTATATAAGGAGAAGTTATCTCATGATCAACACCATGTTCTACATAGAAATTTTCAAACATCTTGGATGTGTATTCGCCACCTCCATCTGTTCGCAAAAATTTGATCTTCTTCTCACTCTGGTTCTCGATAAGTATCTTGAATTTCTTAAAGATTTTGAATACTTCATCCTTTCGTTTGATCACATAGATCCACAACTTTCGAATAAAATCATCAATAAATGAAACAAAATATCGGTTTCCACCAATTATATGTTCTTCGAATGGACCACATACATCTGAATGCACCACTTTGAGAGTGCAGGATGATCTCATTGAGATAGTTGAAACGAAAGAATTTCTAGATTGCTTTCCCACTAAACAACCTTCACAAAGTTTTTCAGGCATCTCAAGGCTTTGAATACCAGTAACCATATCTTGAGTAATCAGTTGATTAAGTGATCGAAAGTTCAAATGTCCAAACCTCAAATGCCACAACAAACTATCCTTGTGGTCGACAACCGTTTTCAAACATTGAACTTCTGTCGAACTAATCATTGTCTTAAATGTCATATTCTTCAACCATGGAGATTTTAAGACCAAATTGTTCTTGGTGTTGAACAATTTCAAAACTCCATCTTTCATGACAACTGAGAAACCTTTTTCGAATAGTTGTCCAACACTTAGCAAGTTGCATTTCATTCCAAGTACATAGAGCACATCTTCGATCATAGTTTTCCCTGCATTACTCATTTGAAAGACTATGTTTCCAGTACCTTCTGCTTGCATGAACTATTATCAGCAAGTTTTACCTTGCTCTTCTTCGACTCATCAAAATCTGCCAACCACTCCTTTCGACCAGTCATATGGTTCGAGCAGCCTGAGTCGAGAAACCAGATCTTGGATTCGACACGGTTATCTGCAACTGCATCCATAACCACCATACCACCTTCTGAATCATCTGAATCTTGGCATGAAAGGTTCACTCCTTCGTCCTTGACTTTCGATCCCTTGTCTTTTCTGTACCAACAATTATTGGTCAAGTGTTCCCACTTTTCACAGTTATAACACTTCATACCTTTCTTATCTTCTTTGTCCTTTCGATAGTTTCCTCCTCCCTTTTTCGAGGATTCAGAAGATCTACCTTCAACCTTATTCTTATAGGGATTCGACCAAGACTTCTTGTCACGAGTCTTGTCGAACTTGCCTTTGAATTTGTTGGAACCACCATCATTTTTCCATGATTGAGCTTGCAGTGCCTGTATTGAGTCCTGAACTCATTTCCTTTCGACAATCCTCATCTCATGCGCCTCCAATGAACCTACCAAATCTTCCACTTTAGTGGTTTTGAGATTATTAGATTCTTGAATAGCTACGATAACATGATCAAAGTGAGAGGTCAACGTTCTCATTACCTTCTCAATTATCATCTTATCAGTAATAGTTTCACCATAACCCTTCATGAGATGGACGAGTTTCTGAACCTTCGGCACATATTCTGTAACTTTTCATTTCCATCGACAACAACTCATATTGTCGACGCAAGGTTTGTAATTTGACAACCTTGACTTTCTCACCTCCTTCGTAATACTTCACCAGAATATCCCATGCCTCCTTCGCTGTTTCAGCATGAGATATTTTGTTGAAATTAGCAGCATCGATAGTCGTTTGAATGCAATAAGCAGCCTTGGAATCTTTCTTCTTGACTTTGTTGTGGGATTTTTTCTGTTCGTCGGTTACATTTGCACCCAACGCAGGAACACCGTCGGTAACCACTTCTAGGGTTTCATGGAAGCCAAACAAGGATTGTATTTGTTTTTTCCATCGGATCTAATTTTTCCCGTCAAGCATTGGAAGATGTTAGACGGTGTGGCAAGTGATCGAGAGGGGGGGGGGGGTGAATAGATCACCTCTTCTTTTTCAAGGATTTAAAAATTGTTTTATCAAAGAGAGTTGAAAACAGTGAAAATCAATGTCCTGAATCAATTCCGTCTACTTTGAACCGACTACTAGAAAACTTGACATGTGAAAACTTTGCTGGATTTTTATTGAATGGAATGGATGAATGTACAACTCAGAAATCTTGACGTTTCAATGCACTTATCATAAAACAGTATTTCCAATAAATTTAGAAATTTGATAGGAATTTTGTCAAACACTTGGCGTAGCTTGTATAATGATTTAATAGTGGTGGTTTGGTGAAAATGTTTGAGCCACTATGTTTATCATTAGACTGTAAAATTTAGCACGCCAATTGAATTGCAAAATTATAGAATATGTAAAATTATAAAGAGAAAGAGAGAATGATACACAGGCAGTTTGGTAAGGAAGTTCCCCACTATCGTCCTCGCGTGTGGGTACGTCTCCCTCTCAATTTCACAATAGAAACTAAGAACTTTTATATCAATATGCTGAATGTTTGATATCAAGGTTACACTACACAGAAAGACACAAATCCCTATGATCTTCTTCTTCTTGTAAGAACAACCACTTGATAAGAGTTGTATCAAGATTCCCTGCAAAGTCACCAAACGATCCTCCGCTTCCACGACCTATTTGTTCAAAATCCTTCCGATTTCCAAACCCCTCGCTACGGCTGAATCCGACTTGCACGACCGTGACTAACAAAACCCTCAAGAACACACCCGTTCTTGAAGGACAAACCCTCTGGTTTATTTCTTGAAGCTTCCTCTTCAACCTTCAACTCAGCTAGACTTCTTCAATACTCAGCTGAACGTTATCTCAAACGGCTTGATTCAATTCAACAAGGATGTTTGATTTTCTTTGTTGTTGTTGAATGTAAGATGGTTGAGAAGATGATGAAGATGAAGGAATCAAAAGCTTTTGGTTGCTCACAATTATTTTGCACACAATCTTCTATATTGCTGTGTTCTTTTTCTAAAGAAAATGCTTGCTTATATTTATAACAGAAAACGGTTAGTCAAAAAAGAAAGTGCATGAGTCGATGCATGTTAGTCATGTGTCGACTCATGTTAGTTACATGTAATAGGATGAGTCGATACATTATGTTTTGAGTTGATACAAAAACCTGTTATAGAGTTTTACAGAACCAACACTTTTATACCCGTCAATACATAATGTGTATGTGTCGATACATACTGATTGCAGATTTAAATTTTGAATTTAAAACATAGTATGTGTCGACACATGATATCATGTATCGATACATATAAGTTTCAAAACGTTTTCCAGAATCATCAGAATGTTTTGTGTCGATACATAATGCGTATGTGTCGATACATACTGATTGTAAATTTAACTTTTGAATTTAAAACATAGTATGAGTCGACACATGATATTATGTATCGATACATATAAGTTTCAAAACGTTTTTCAGGGTCATCAGAATGTTTTGTGTCGATACATAAGGTTTTGTGTCGATTCATACAAGTATTACAGGGGCATCAAAATATCATGTGTCGATGCATGAAATTTATGTATCAATGCATGCAGTTTTTAGATTTACATTCCAGGATCATCAAAGAGTTATGTATCGACTCATAAGCTTTTGTATCGATACATAATAGTTTTGAGATACAATTCCAGGGACTTCAGAAAGCTATGTATCGATACAAAACTTGATGTGTCGACTCATAATGATGCATTATGATAGAAATGTAATTTTGGCTTATTCAAACATGTTATATTATATTTGCAATCATTCAAAATCAATCTATGAAGGGGCTGCTCACAAACTCCCCCTTTTTGATGATGGAAAATATCTGATGAT
The DNA here is from genome assembly GCA_948472305.1 of Vicia faba. Taxonomy (NCBI): domain Eukaryota; kingdom Viridiplantae; phylum Streptophyta; class Magnoliopsida; order Fabales; family Fabaceae; genus Vicia; species Vicia faba. Next base: position 186,092 of record CATIWC010000233.1, read on the forward strand.
GTGTCGTGAATGAAAAAAGCTCGCTCCCCCTGAGTTTGTGTATCTTCTTCCTAATACAAGCACAATCTTCACTGACACACTCTTCTTCTCCCCCTTTGACCATATCAAAAAGAGAATAAGCAAAATTTTCAAGAAACTCAGCACATAGGAAAATTTATATACAATTTCAGCAGTTTAATGGACTTGGCATTCACACAGAATGTCAGGCATAAAGTTATCAATAAGTGAGTAAATAACAGAGTAAACATAAAGTAATCACGTTAAGAGTAATGCATTGGCAGATAATAAAGTTAGATTATATAAGCACAATTTATGTAAAAGAGATATACGAAGACATTTTCAGTGAACATTTAGATCAACTTATAGGTGATTGAGGGTGAAGATAGGAAGGATATTACCTTGTTTGATTTGATAAGTGAACACACGTACTAAAGCTAAAAAAGCACATCTTAACAGTATGGTGTGACATAGATATATTTCAATTACATATATGTTTAGGACATCACGTATGAGAGATCTAAAATCCCTAGCTCATAGCGGATGTTGAAGAAGAGGTTCGTTGCAAGTGGTTTTGTAAAGATGTCAGCAAGTTGATTTTTAGTATCAACATGCTTAAACATAACATCCTCCTTTTCAACATGATCGCGTAGAAAGTGATGTCTAATTTCTATGTGTTTAGTGCGTGAGTGTAAAACTGGATTCTTAGTGAGGTTTATAGCACTTGTATTGTCACATTTGATTGGAATACGTTTTAATTGAATATCGTAGTCTTGTAATTGTTGCTTCAGCCATAATATCTGAGCACAACATCTATCGGCTGCAACATATTCAGCTTCAACAGTTGACAAAGCAACAGAAACTTGCTTTTTGCTATGCCAACTTATTAAAGAGTTTGAAAACAAGTGACAAGTTCCACTAGTGCTTTTCCTATCTGATTTGCAGCCAGCAAAATCAGAACCAGAGTAACCTACTAAACTGCAATTGCTTCCCTTGGAATACCATAACCAATACTTAGGTGTATTATTGAGATACCTAAGTATACGCTTGACAACTTTCAAGTGGGATTCCTTAGGATCTGATTGATATCGTGCACACATGCAAACACTAAATATGATGCCAGGCCTAGATGCTATAAGATACAAGAGTTATCCGATCATACCTCTATATTTCTTGACATCGATACTCTTACCGTGTTCATCCTTGTCTAAGTTTCCGTTGGTAGGCATGGGAGTATCAATTGGTTTAGAGTTTTTCATCCAAAATCATTTAAGCAACTCTTGGCAATATTTTGTTTGACATATAATTGTGCCTTCGTTGATCTGCTTTATTTGGAGACCGATAAAGTATTTTAGCTCCCCCATGAGGCTCATCTCAAATTCACCCTGCATGATTTTGGAAAATTCCTCGACCAAGTGTAGATTAGTTGAACCAAAAATAATGTCATCTACGTATATTTGAACTAAAAGGATGTGCTTTCCTTTAAGTTTAATGAAAAGAGTAGTGTCCACTTGACCTCTTGAATAGCCATGATCAAGTAGAAACTTACTAAGTCTTTCATACCAGACCCGAGGAGCCTGTTTAAGACCATATAAAGCTCGTTTTAATTTAAATACATGATCTAGATATTCGTTATTTTCAAAACCGGGAGGTTGTGAGACATACACTTCTTCATTTATGACTCTGTTAAGAAAGGCACTCTTTACATCCATTTGATAAAGCTTAAAATCTTTTGCACACGCATAAGCGAGCAAAAGACATATAGCCTCAAGGCGAGCAACTGGAGCATAAGTCTCCTCATAATCAATGCCCTCCTCTTGGTTATACCCTTGTGCTACCAAGCGTGCTTTATTGCGGGTTATCATTCCGTTTTCATCAAGTTTATTTCTAAAAACCCATTTAGTGCCTATGATATGATGGTCTCGCGGACGAGGGACAAGTTCCCAAACGTCATTTATTTTAAACTGATTTAGCTCATCTTGCATGGCCATTATCCAAAATTCATCAATCATGGCCTCTTTAGCATTCTTAGGTTCTACTTGTGAAACGAAAGCAAAATGATAACAAAAATTACTTATCTTGGAGCGAGTCATTACTCCTTTTGAGATGTCTCCCAATATGTTGTCAATGGGATGGTCTTTAGAGGACTTCCAAGCTAGTGGAATATCATTTGCTTCCATTTGCTCTTCTTTCTCATCTTTTGAAGGGCTTGTATCTTTTTCTTCCTTATCATCAACTGTTTTGGATTGAACATTTTCTTCAACAGTTTCTTTGAGTATATTTTCAGTAGATACACCTGCACCATCAAGAGAAATACCTTTTCCGACATGTTTCAGATAAGATTCATCAAAAGAGACATGAACTGACTCCTCAACTGTAAGTAGACGTTTATTGTATACCCTATATGTTTTGCTTGATTGTGAGTATCCGAGAAAGATACCTTCATCTGCTTTTGCATCAAATTTTCCAAGATTTTCTTTTCCATTATTTAAGACAAAACATTTGCAACCGAATACATGAATATGTGCCAAGTTTGGCTTTCTTCCTTTCAAGATTTCATAAGGTGTTTTATCCAAAATTGGACGAATTAGTATTCTGTTTAAAACATAGCAGGCTGTGCTAATTGCATCAGCCCAAAAATATTTTGGCAGTCCACCTTCATTGAGCATTGTTCTTGCTAGCTCCTCTAAGACGTGATTTTTGCGCTCCATAACTCCATTCTGCTGTGGAGTTCGAGGTGCTGAAAAATTATGCTCAATACCATGCTTGTCACAGTACTTATCAAAGAGATGGTTTTGAAATTTACCTCCATGATCGCTTCGAATTGCAATTATTTTCAATTCCATTCTATTTTGAGATAATCTTGCAAAACTCTTAAAAGCAGAAAAAATTTCATTTTTGCTATGAAGGAATATAGTCCAAGTAAATCTAGAGTAGTCGTCAACAATAACAAAACCATAATAATTTCCTCCTAAACTTTTTGTTCTAGAGGGTCCAAAAAGGTCCATATGGAGAAGCTCAAGGGGTCGTGAAGTGGAAATCATGTTTTTGGATTTGAAAGAGACCCTTGTTTGCTTTCCCATTTGGCACGCATCACATAGGTGATCCTTTGTAAATTTTATCTTTGGAAGACCTACTACTAGATCCTTGGATACAACCTTATTAAGCAAATCAAAGTTAACATGCGCTAAGCGTCTATGCCAAAGCCATGAATCATCATTCAAGGTGACTAGACACTTAATGCTTATTAAGGATACATCAAAAAGGTCAAGCATATAAACATTGTTTACTCTAATGCCCTTAAACACAATATCTTTTTCAGTATTTTCAATTATGCAGCAAGTATTTGTGAAGATAACTTTATAACCTTTGTCACATAATTGACTAATGCTGAGCAAATTGTGTTTAAGCCCCTCTACTAAATGGACATTTGAAATAGTAGTGATAGAGGGATTACCTACACTACCTTTACCGAGTATAGATCCTTTGTTATTGTCTCCATAGGTGACAAATCCTTTCTTCTTTGCCTTGAAGTCAATGAAGAGTGATATGTCACCAGTCATATGCCTTGAACACCCGCTGTCTAAAACCCATCTTCTATCCATGGGTGTGAGGCATTTTTCCTGCAATATCAAAAGAGAGAGGTAGGTACCCAATTTTTATTGGGTCCATGTGGGTAAGTGGTAACAAGGTTGCCTTTGGGCCTCCATTGGTAAATGCCTTTAGGAACAAGGAACCTCCTAAACTTGCGTTTTTCAATGGTATGTCCAAAGTGACAACAATAATGGTATAAACCATGATGATGATGTATTGTTTTACTTCTACTCATCGTATCCTTTGGTAATTTTTTAACAAAAGAGTATTTTGAATACGGTGGATTTAATGTTTTCTTAAAAATTTTAGGATCGATTGCAAAAGTAACTTTGGGCTGTAAAGCTTTTTCTAATTTGGCATTAAGAGTCCTAACCTCTTGCTGCCAAATATGACAAACTTCACATTCCCTTCTGGGAATACATCCAGTAAAATCCTTATCTTTTGAACTTTCTGCAATACTAGCTTTTAGACTTTTTAAGTCTTTTTCAGCTTTATAGACTTTACTCTTGAGAAATGAAAATATTTGTTTATCGGAGGATAATCTCTTAAAGGCATATTCAGCTTTGCATTGCAGTTTTTCAAAAGCTAACTTTAGTTCAGAAAAGGTCATAGAAGAAAAGTTGTTAGGATATGCTTGTCTTACTTGTTTGTTGTGGTTGTCTTTCTTGTTGTAGAATTGACTATTTATATGTGCCATCAGACATAAATTTTCACTTTCATCACTACAACTTGAACTGTCATCGTCTGATGAATCGCCATCGCTTTCCCACGCAATATAAGCTCTTCTTTGTTTGTTGAACTTCTTTGGTGGAGCTTTTTCTTTATCCTTTTTCATCTTTGGACAGTCTGGTTTGTAGTGTCCAACTTTACCATAATTGTAACAAGGTCCTTTACCTCTTTGCTTTTTATTTTCTTCTTGCCTTGGTTCATTGGATTGTTTTTGAAAGCTTGTGAGATTCTTATCGGAGTGCTTGATTCCATTCTTTCAGATAAATCTATTGTATCTCCGAACAAAAAGTCCCATTTCTTCATCATCAGAATTTACATCACTAGTTAAGCCATTATTATCTCGCTCTTTGGTTGAGGACTTAGAGCTATAAGCCATTAGAGCTATTAACTTCTTCTCACCCTCCCTATCTTTGTTCCTTTCTTTCTTACTCTTATTTTCATATTTTTCAAGACTTTGCAATTCTTGTTGATGTTCTTCCAGCTTTCCAAACAGAGTTGTAATGGTAAGCGTAATGAGGTCATTTGCTTCCTTGATAGCTGTTACTTTAGGTTGCCATTCCCTGCTAAGACATCTCAAAATTTTATTAGTAGCAATTTCATTAGAAACACGTTTTCCAAGTGCATTTAAATGACTCACAAGATATACGAATCTCTTCTGCATGTCAGAGACAGATTCTCCTTGCTTCATGCGAAAGAGCTCGAACTCTTGATTGAGTGTATTAATGCGGGATTGTTTAACTTCAGTTGTGCCTTCATGGGCAATTTCTAAATCGTCCCACATTTCTTTAGCCGACGTGCAATGAGACACCCTATAATAATCATCAACACCAAGTGCTGAGATCATCATATTTCCGGCTCTCCAATCGCACGACCATTTCTTTTCATCCATTTCATTCCATTAATCCTCAGATTTAGGTACTATTGCACCTGCATCATTCCTCATGGTGATTTGAAAAGGACCATTTTGAATGGCAGTCCATACATTCCTGTCAATGGAATTTATGTGTACTCGCATGCAGTCTTTTTCCAGTAGCCATAGTTTTCACCATTGAAAATAAGAGCTCTATTATACGCCCCATTTGATTCAAAGGCCATAGCGATACGAGTAGATACAAAGCACCAGCTAACTGGTGCTCTGATACCACTTTTCAGACGGTGTGGCAAGTGATCGAGAGGGGGGGAGGGGGGGGGGGGTGAATAGATCACCTCTTCTTTTTCAAGGATTTACAAATTGTTTTATCAAAGAGAGTTGAAAGCAGCGAAAATCAATGTCCTGAATCAATTCCGTCTACTTTGAACCAACTACTAGAAAACTTGACATGTGAAAACTTTGCTAGATTTTTATTGAATGGAATGGATAAATGTACAACTCAGAAATCTTGACATTTCAATGCACTTATCATAAAATAGTATTTCCAATGAAATTAGAAATTTGATAGGAATTTTGTCAAACACTTGGCGTAGCTTGTATAATGATTTAATTGTGGTGGTTTGATGAAAATGTTTGAGCCACTATGTTTATCATTAGACTGTAAAATTTAGCACGCCAATTGAATTGAAAAATTATAGAATATGTAAAATTGTAAAGAGAAAGAAAGAGAGAACGATACACAGGCAGTTTGGTAAGGAAGTTCTCCACTGTCGTCCTCGCGTGCGGGTACGTCTCCCTCTCAATTTCACAATAGAAACTGAGAACTTTTATATCAATATGCTGAATGTTTGATAGCAAGGTTACACTACACAGAAAGACAGAAATTCCTATGATCTTCTTCTTCTTGTAAGAACCACCACTTGATAAGAGCTGTATCAAGATTCCATGCAAAGTCACCGAACGATCCTCCGCTTCCACGACCTGTTTGTTCAAAATCCTTCCGATTTCCAAACCCCTCGCTACGGCTGAATCCGACTCGCATGACCGTGACTGACAAAACCCTCAAGAACACACCCATTCTTGAAGGACAAACCCTCTGGTTTATTTCTTGAAGCTTCCTTTTCAACCTTCAACTCAGCTAGACTTCTTCAATACTCAGCTGAACGTTATCTCAAATGGCTTGATTCAATTCAACAAGGATGTTTGATTTTCTTTGTTGTTGTTGAATGTAAGATGGTTGAGAAGATGATGAATATGAAGGAATCAAAAGCTTTTGGTTGCTCACAATTGTTTTGCACACAATCTTCTATATTGCTATGTTGTTTTTCTGAAGAAAATGCTTGCTTATATTTATAACAGAGAACGGTTAGTCAAAAAAGAAAGTGCATTAGTCGATGCATGTTGGTCATGTGTCGACTCATGTTAGTTACATGTAACAGGATGAGTCGATACATTATGTTTTGAGTCGATACAAAAACCTGTTATAGCGTTTTACAGAACCAACACTTTTATACCCGTCAATACATAATGTGTATGTGTCGATACATACTAATTGCAGATTTAAATTTTGAATTTAAAACATAGTATGTGTCGACACATGATATCATGTATCGATACATATAAGTTTCAAAACGTTTTCCAGAATCATCAGAATGTTTTGTGTCGATACATAATGCATATGTGTCGATACATACTGATTGTAAATTTAACTTTTGAATTTAAAACATAGTATGAATCGACACATGATATCATGTATCGATACATATAAGTTTCAAAACGTTTTCCAGGGTCATTAAAATGTTTTGTGTCGATACATAAGGTTTTGTGTCGATTCATACAAGTATTACAGGGGCATCAAAATATTATATGTCGATGCATGCAATTTATGTATCGATGCATGCAATTTTTAGATTTACATTCCAGGATCATCAAAGAGTTATGTTTCGACTCATAAGCTTTTGTATCGATACATAATAGTTTTGAGATACAATTCCAGGGACTTCAGAAAGCTATGTATCGATACAAAACTTGATGTGTCAACTCATAATGATGCATTATGAGAGAAATGTAATTTTGGCTTATTCAAACATGTTATATTATATTTGCAATCATTCAAAATCAATCTATGAAGGGGTTGCTCACAGAAGAGAATTCAGAATGCCCTTATCACTAGCCATCTTCGCAGCGGTTGATTCACTTGCCGTAGAAGCACGATCTCCGACGTGAAATTCTTGAAAACATGATTAAGAATAATAACTGGAAGCTCTGATACCAAATTGTTAGTGCGTGAGACACTTTTAGTGATGAGAGAAAGAGAGAATAATAAAGGAAATAAGAATTTTTATTATTGAATCGTATAAATAATGATACACACTATGACTATTTATATACAACCCTAATTTGGTTTGGACTAACACAACTTGAATTATATTTAAATATTAAATTTAATCAAATCTAATTTAATGTTTCAACAAATAAGTCTTTATTTTTTATAACGATATTATTTATCTCACTTCTAATACCGAAGTAAAACACATTTCGCATCCAATATTAGACGCGTTATTTATAATAGTGATATCAATTTGTAGTAATAAATTGTATTAGATAAAATAAGTATATCTATTATTTTGAAAAAGAATAACAAATAACAATACAAGAATTCTCTACAATTTTATTTTTTCTAACCTTATTGTTTTGAATAAATACAACTGACTAATTTATACTAGAGAATCAATCTACCATAAATCAAATGACAAATGTAATTTATTAGTATTAAATATGTAATCTATTCAAATCACACATTATACAAATATATTACCTGATACACTATTATTAAATCAATAGTTTAATTAGAATGAAATAAAATAAATATAGTTTAAAATATTAAATTATCTATTGTTAAAGTAATTGAGAGGAAAAAAATTATAGGCACACATAAGTTGTTAAAGATATCCTTAGTACTATAAAAGTGATTAAGAGGAAAATTTTAGTGACATTGAATCGGTTGTTTACGTATATTACTTTAAAAAAAACTCAATT